>CAAKMY010122479.1:0-19082 GCA_901111285.1 Corrigiola litoralis | reverse complement strand
CAAAAACCGGCTTTTTCGGTCGATTTTTGATTTTCCGGAAAAATTCCCGAAAGTGACCTAGCATGGACATAGGGACCATAGGAGTATGTTTGGGGCATGTGGGCACGTAAAGCCTTGGTCTATGGTGCTCTTTGGCTACCCCAAGCTATGACTTGGCTACACAAATAACCTCGGCGAACTTTTTTTACTTTGCCTAGGTTTGCCATGCCTTTGCCTTTCGTGCCCCTTGGATTTCCATGCCTTGGTTTCCCATGCCCCATGGCCTTCTCTAGGCGGGCCTTTGCCTTTGCTACACCTTGGCTAGCTATGCCATGCCATGCCATGTCTTTGATTGGCATATTAACCTCAGCGAAACTTTTTTCCTTTGCTTTGGCTTGCCATGCATCTAGGATGTCTCCAACCAATTTTCGCCCGATTCTATTTGTGGGCCGAGACGAGGTTTTTTCGTGGGTGAATCCACAAAACCGCCTTTTTGGTTGATTTTTGATATGCCGGTAAAAGTCACGAAATTTACGAAGCATGTTCATAGGGTGTATTTGAGCATAATTGAAGTATGTGGCAATGTCATTCCTCCTTCTTGACAGTTTTGCGGTGTGTTTAGAGCTCGATTTGAGCATATGTATAATGGACAAAACCGATGGTTTAGGCTACACAAAAGTTTTTTTTGGCAATTTTCTTGTCTCATTCTTCATTATATATGTGTAGGATGCATCCTGCATGTTTTCGTTCGTTTCTATTTCGGGGCCGAGACGAGGTTTTTTTTTGGGTTTCCACGAAAACCGGCTTTTTGGGTCGGTTTTTATTTTCCGGAAAAAGTCTCCAAATTTAGCAAGCATGTTCATAAGGTGTATTGGAGCATAATTAAAGCATATGCCGATGCCATTCCTCTTCTTGAAAATTTTACGGTGTGTTTAGCGCTTGGTTCGAGCATGTGTATAATGGACAAAACCGATGGTTTAGGATATGGTGAAGCTACTTTTTTACAATTTTCTTGTTTCATTCTTCATTATAAGTGTTTAGGATGTTTCTTACCAATTTTCGTCCGATTCTATTTTGGGGCCGAGATGTGGTTTTTTCGTGGGTTATAACTTATAATCCTCATTAACCGCCTTTTGGGTCGATTTTGGTTTCCTGAAAAAAGTCCCGAACTTTACCAAGCACGTTCATATGGTGTATTAGAGCATAATTCAAGCATGTGGCAATGACATTCCTTCTTCTTGATAGTTGTACGGTGTGTTTAGCGCTCGGTTCGAGCATGAGTATAATGGACAAAACCGATGGTTTGCGCTACGGTAAAGCTAGTTTTTGACAATTTTCTTATTTCATTCTTCATTATATGTGTCTGGGATGCCTCATAACAATTTTCGTCCAAATCTATTTCAGGGCCGAGATGAGGTTTTTTCTATCCACAAAAACCGCCTTTTTGGGTCGATTTTTTATTTTCCGGTTAAAGTACCGGAAGATACCAAGCATGTTCATAGGGTGTATTTGAGCATAATTGATGCATGTGGCGATGTCATTCCTCCTACTTCATAGCTTGACAAAGTGTTTAGAGTTCGGTTCGAGTATTTGTATATTGGACAAAACCGATGGTTTGGGCTACGGTAAAGCTACTTTTTGGCAATTTTCTTGTTTCATTCTTCATTATATGTGTCTAGGATTCCTCATAACAATTTCCGTCCGAATCTATTTTGGGCCGAGATAAGGTTTTTTCGTGGGTTATAATCCACAAAAACCGCATTTTTGGGTCGATTTTTTATTTCCCGATAAAAGTACCGGAAGTTACCACACATGTTCATAGGGTGTATTTGAGCATAATTGAAGCACGTGGCAATGCCATTCTTCCTACTTCATAGCTTGACAAAGTGTTTAGTTTTCGGTTCGAGCATGTGTATATGGACAAAACCGATGGTTTGGGCTACGATAAAGCTACTTTTTGGTAATTTTCTTGTTCCATTCTTCATAATATGTGTCTAGGATGCCTCATAACAATTTCCGTCCGAATCTATTTCGGGCCGAGATAAGGTTTTTCGTGGGTTATAATCCACAAAAACCGCATTTTTGGGTCGATTTTTTATTTTCCGGTAAAAGTACTGGAAGTTACCAAGCATGCTCATAGGGTGTATTTGAGCATAATTTAAGCATGTGGCGATGTCATTCCTCCTACTTCATAATTTGACAAAGTGTTTAGTGTTCGGATCGAGCATGTGTATAATAGACATAACCGATGGTTTTGGCTACGGTAAAGCTACTTTTTGGCAATTTTCTTATTTCATTCTTCATTATATGTGTCTAGGATGCCTCATAACAATTTCCGTCCGAATCTATTTCGGGTCGAGATAAGGTTTTTTCGTGGGTTATAATCCACAAAAAACGCCTTTTTGGATCGATTTTTTATTTTCCGTCGAAAGTCACGAAATTTATCAAACATGTTCATAGGCTGTATTGGAGCATAATTGAAGTACGTGGCAATGATATTCCTTTCTCTTGATAGTTTAACGGTGTGTTTAGAGCTCGATTCGAACGTGTGTATAATGGATAAAACCGATGGTCCGGGTGTATGGTTCGGGCTACGCCAAAATTTTTTCTTTTTAATTAATGACTTTTAACTTCTTACATAATTTATAATAAGAACTTCTTTTATTAGCAGTCTATTTTTTTGTTAGAATTAGATCTTTTTACTTTTGAAGTAGTTACTTTTTAGTATAAATAATCATATTTTTTTTGGTGCAAATAAATAATCATTTTTCTATAACACTTTAAATTAATAGGTGAGCGAGTCTAATTTAATTTAGAATTAGACCTTTTTATATAATTTGTGTTTTCCAGTATGTACTTTCCCATCCATGGTAGAAGACTAGAAGGCAATAGACATCTAATTCCATACCTTAACGGCTTAACCCTACTAAGGTAGTTTTTTTTGTTTTTTTTTTTTTTTTTTTGGTACATAACCCTACTTAGGTACTCCATACTACCAGACACGGTAGATTTGCTGGGAAGTAAACAGTCTTCGATTTTCCTTACTTTCTGCCTCGCAGTGCCTCCACTGTACAGAGAACTAACCCGTCATTCTAGCATTGTGCACAACGCCGTATAGTGTTTACTTGTTACTCATGGGGAAAGAGCTACCAGAAGACCTCTTCTTTGCGCATATCATGCCAAGACTTCCAATAAAAACCTTAATAAGATTCAAGCTTGTTTCCAAGAATTGGTTCTCCTTTATTTCTTCTCCCTATTTTGCCAAATCTCACCTCCTATGTTCTTCATCCTCACCTTTTTCTCTTCGTTATTTTCTCCTGAAAAATTGGAATTCTAAGTTCTTCTCCTTAGCTTATGATGATGATAAATGTCATCTGAAACACTTGGAGCGAATGGACTATCGCGCAAGTCGTACCCGTATCCGATTAACAATACTTGGTTCATGTAATGGCTTGTTGTGCTTGGGACAATTATTCCATGATCGGCGTTTCTCTGTTTGGAACCCCGCCACCCATGAACAACGCGAAATCTGCTTCCCTGACTGTTGCAGAGACCCTATAACTGTTGGGTTCGGTTATGCTTCTGTCCTCAATGATTACTTTATCTTTGCTGCCTATCAACAGAATCAGGGACGTAAATTTTATGTTTTCTCATTAAATAGTGGCGCCTGGAAAGAGATCGACTCTGATTCTAATAGCTTTGGTCCTGTAATCCGTCATCTGATTGGGGTTCTTGTTGATGATACATTATGCTGGCGTGCTCTAGGTGACGAATACTTTGTAACGTTCAGCTTCGCTACTCAAAAATTCAAAACCATCCCAATAACAAAGAGCATGAGCGAGTATGGATAAGTAAAAGAAAAAGTATATGTCATCAATGGGTGCTTGTCACTGTGTTGCACTCAGCCTGGTCTCATCGTCCGTGATGTTTGGATACTAGGCGAACTAGATAACTCTGATTCATGGAGGAAGATGTTCAGTTTATCCCCCCGAACAGCACAGACATTTTAAGTTTCTCCCCAACCGGCAAGCCCTTAGTGAACGAAGGGCTTACCGATGCTGGGCTCAAGTTAATTGATCCTACTCTGCAAGATGTCGCACCTTCCTCGTGGATTAAATTTAGCACTTATCCGCAAGTCTTTCATTATGTGCAGACTCTTATCTCGCCCTTTGCGACACCAAAAGGTTTGACAAGCCCGAAGAAAAAACTCAGGTATGTGCGCAATAAGCTGTCAGCCATTTTTTTTTTTTTTTTTGGAAAAGATAGTAAACCATTAGTTTGAACCACCAATGTATTTCCAACCTTCAGTGTCCGTCTGTAAGAAAATATAAAAGAACATTGAGACCATCACTCAATGGCAGTGTTATTTGAAGTAGATATCAGTAATTAGCCGTTTTTCTTTCTTTACTTGTTTTTATAATGACTGGAAAGTTAGACATATACTTACTGAAACCTTTTTTGAATTAACATCGGTGCAAAGACTGAAGAAATCATTGGTTATATCCAAATAAGATCTTCATGGGTAACGTAGTCCCCATATGATCATCTGATGTAGTGCAAATTCATATTTTCTGTAAATTCCGTTTTGGTGCGCCCCGAATTTCACATGCTTCATTTTATCTTAGTACAACTTACTGTCTAATTTGACTTTGAAGTTTTTGCTGGTATCATAACGATTTTGGTAGGCTTTTACTACCAACACTACTCATAAAATCTACTCATCTGTTATGGATGAGTTTGGCTGTGGGTGCATTTTGGCCACAACCTCGACTTATTGGAATGGAGCCTCTCACGATGCTCACACCATTTCCGCTGTACCTCCTCCAAAATTTACAAATGAGAAACTCCTTACAAGGTGGGCAATGGCACTATTTAACCATAGTTTATTTTCTGGTAGATGAATCAACCCCACCCATTAGATGCTCTACATAACTATTTAAACCTACATAATATTTCGCACTCCGTTCTTAGTTATAATAGCGTCTTTCATGCCTCAATTCAGCCAGACTACATTATGTCTCGAGCCATCAAGCAAACTTGCATAAAGTATGCTCGAAGCGTGCAAAGGCACTTGAAACTGAACAAGCAGTACATTCAAGTGTGATGCTTGACTGCTTACAAACTATATATCTAGGAAAAATGCAACTGTATTCAACCTACAGTAAGGATTGAAGTACATAATATTTCGCACATCCTTGCACAAACAACAAATGATTAGCACGTCCCCTTCATGTAATTCAAATTTCAGCCAATTCTGCATCTAACTGTACCTTGAATTTGATAACCTTTTTTTTTTCTTTTTCCCCCTTTTCTTGGGGGGTTAGAATTGATCCTTTAAACAACCGAATATGAACTCAGAAAGCACCTAGACCAGGAGGGGGGTAAACACTTGCGCAGACATCCTCTCATCCAAAGCCTAGCTAATCGATACGGAACAAAAATAAACAGAAAGCTATACAAAGAGAGAATGAACAATAAGAAGAAAAAACACTTCTCTTGCCTGTCACGGCACTCCAAGAAAGACTAATCAAAACTTGATGAGCGGCTCCATCTCCCTTTCAGGTAATCTTCCAAGGATATGTTTTGCTCGGTGCTACTAACTGAGACAGAGTCATCTTCTACTATATCAAGCAAAGCGACATTTAGATGGGATTGGATATCAGTAGGTGACGTCTCACCATCTACAGCATCAAAATCTACAGGGTAACTATTTACTTGCTGCTTTGCCCAGTTTATCACTTCGACGTCACCTTGGAGCAACTTCAAGACCTGGGAATTATACACAGATTGTTTGAGTTCTTACCCCCAAACAGCAGAAGGCTCATAACAACAGGCAAAATTCACAGTTGGCAGGAGAGATGACTTACATTGCCAATCCGAGGTCGCATACGAGGTTCGCGTCTTATGCAAAGGGTGGCAGCCAAGACCATTCTTTTAATTTGTTCGTGGTCATAATCGCTGCTCAATCTGGGATCTAGTAACTGAGAAATCTTCTCCTCTTTCAATATTGAGTTGGCCTGCATGTAATGTGTTCATCAGAATTCACCAAAGGAGAATGCATACAAAATTCGAACACTAATTAGGAGCGGAAATGAGAGACATACCCAAATTACTAGACTTTCCTTGCCCTTAGGATGATTTCTATCAATTGGCTTTTTTCCCGACAGAAGCTCAAGAAGTACAACACCAAATGCATAGACATCCATCTTGTCAGTAACCTTCCCATGCATAAAATATTCTGGAGCCAGGTACCTGCCACAAGACATAATTATGATTTATGACGAACAAAGCTCAGAAGCCTCAGTTGTTGGAGAAACTTTGACAGCTGAGGGAAGGAGGTATAAAGAATCTGGTAGGAGGGCTAATATACCCACCCAAAGGTTCCGGCAACATCAGAAGCAGTCAACTGAGAAGGTGCGCTCGACGCCCATGTGGCAAGTCCAAAATCTGCAAGCTGAAGAACCACAAAAAAATGAAGCATTTGAAATCTTCAAGAAAAACATGAGATCTAGCTTCAAGATACTAATGAACATATCCTTGCTTATGTGGGCACCTGAGGCTCAAATTCATCGGAGAGGAGAATATTAGAAGATTTCACATCCCGATGTATCACGGACTCAGAACCTCTGTTGTGCAGATAGTCCAACGCCTCTGCTACACCTACTGCTACCTTATATCTCTCTTCCCAGCCAAAGTCTCTCACAACGTCACTTCTTTCACCTGTTTCACAAAACAAACATGTTAGGACTAAGACATTAGGCAACACTTGCAACATGTTCAATACAAACATAAGTGGTGCAGAATTATGCTAACAGACCATGAAGATTTTCTTCTAAGCTTCCTTTTGGTAGGAAATCATAGACCAGGACTAAATTCTCATCCTCGAGGCAGAACCCAAACAGGGAGATTATGTTTTTGTGATTAATCGTTGTAATGATCTCAACTTCTGCTACGAACTCTTGCAACACATCCTCTGATGGTTTTAAAATTTTCACTGCCAGCTCCTTCCCATCCAGAAGACGGCCTCGGTAAACCTGACTACTGCCACCTTTTCCAACCATTTTTTCTGCATAACAATGAACAGCTAGATAAGGAATTTCCTCAGCAACATCTAATCATCAGAAAGACATGAGATACAAAAGAACAAACCAGGTACTAAATCAGATGTGGCTGATAGAAGCTCCTGGTATGTAAACAATCTACAGGTTGATGAGTACTTCTCATGAAAACCTTCTAGTTCTTTTGGTATCAAATAGTGCACAGGGGAGCAAGGGGCAGGGGTTGCAACATCACCGACCGGAACAATTGCACCACTCTCTCTACTCAGATTAGACAATTGATCGTCCATTTGACCAGAATTATGTCCAGGATGAACCGCCATTGAAGAATGTCTCTGAGGCAATTTCAATACCCGGCGAACTAGTGATTTTTTCCGACTTGTAACCTTTTCCTGATCCGAATGCTTAAGTAAAAATACCCGCCGAAGCAATGGCCATCCTTCTCTCAACTCATGCAGTTCTTGATCCGTGGTTAAATTTGGTCCTGGGGAGAGCTCTGGTGTTTGATATGGCACCAAAGCCAATGAGCTGTCCTCTCTATCATCAGCATCGGACTCAGCTTCCATTTCGTCACAAGAGTAGTCTGCCCATGCAGATATGGGTGCACAACCAAAATATCTCCTTATCAAGGTACTTCTTCTAGCCCCAGAACCATGCTTCTCAAAGCTACCACAATTCTCCATATCCGAATCAACTGGTACGATTGCAGAATTCCCATCACCAAACACTTCTACGTTGTCAATCTGTAGCCCAATATCTGAACTAGAAGTCTTCTTACAGTTTCCTGCTCAATTATAAACAAAAGAACAGTTAAAACCAGTTACTCTTTGGAAAACGACAAGCTTATCCAATCCCAAACACAAAAGCTACTGTTATGCTTGGAGAAGAAATTACCAGAACCCAAAGGAGTAGCTTCTCTTTGAAAAACAACTTTGCCATTATCTACTGCAAAAACTGAGTAGTTGCTTGACAATTTCTTTGCGCAATACTTGGCCACTGAAGTCGGAGATCGAATGCTGTGTGGTGCTTTATATGTTCCGAGAATTAGTGTAGCGCTGTCATATGCTCTGGCTTCTCTGACAAGAATCTTCCTCAAAGATGATCCCCTACACACCTTAAGCTTTAGATCAACCTGTGTAGTTTCAGTTATTTCAGTAAATCTCCAAGTTCATACACAGTCAACGACCCCAAAGTGAAAAGAGTACGAAAGCAAAATGAACTTCAACAAACAATTTCTAACTAGTTAAAAAATTCTTGATTACCAAAATTTTCACATCCCCAAAGGACGATCTGTAATGTGATTAGTCAAAAACAGTCCACTTAACTTGACGGCACTAATAATTGCAAACACAAATTCATGTCAATTTCACATCATTTTGGAATTTGAAATTTGATCGATTCATCACGGATATGAATTTATCAAACCAATATAATCCAATCCAAGAACATACAATCACTTCTTTTACTTTTTATTTTTTTACAGAATGAAAACATATAAACTGAAATAAACTACATCAACATCATTTCTCATCAAATCACACAGAGAAACTGGAAATTCCACAAGAACAATCAATTGGGTATTCGACGAATCCAACCAATACAGCAAATTCCACAATTAGTCCACCCCCATCACAAAATTCAACCTCACAATCAACAAAATTCCACTTCATGCTTCACAAGAGAGAAAAATACACACCTGCTTGAGATGGCAAAACCCTTCATAAACAGAAAGCACTGAATCAAATGTCTTCACCAGTGACAAAAGTGCTGATTGTTCCTCTACACCAAACAAGATTAAAAGAAAAAAAAATCAATTCAATCAACCTCAAAATCAATGACCTCTTAATTAAAAAAATATTCTCTCCAGGAACCCCATTTCGCGCATTTAAGACAATTCATAGCTATTCAAGCTAGTACAAAATTTTGGATAAGACGGTCCTATGACACGACATGTGAGCACCCAACTTCCAATCTCAAACTTCCCTAAATCTCAAAATTTCACCCTCGCCCTGTCTTGTCCTATCATAAGACCGTCTTATCCAAGTTTTAGCAGACTATTCAAAACTGTTCAAACTACGGCAAAATCTTGGATAAGACGATCCTATAACAAGACAGACGACAGGTGAGCTTTCAACTTACAATCTTACTATAAGCTACCTCGAACTTCAAAAAATTCACCACCCTCGCCATGTCATATCCTATCATAAGACCGTCTTATTTAAGTGTTGTCCAAGCTACAACATAAACTTAAATAAGACGATCCTATGACAGGACATGTGAACTTCCTACTTACAATCTTATACCCTCACCTCGAACTTTAAAAACCTCACCACTCACAAGTCACACTCTGTCCTATCATAAGACCGTCTTATCCAAGTATTCCCACCTTGAAACTCACACCCAAAAAAGTAAGTACCAGAGGAAGAGTGGAGCACGTGTAAAGCAAGCACACGATCCCCAGGCTGAGCAACCTTAACAAGGGCCCACGTGAGCAGCTCCTTACTCTGCTGGTCTAACCTCACCCCAACCACCACCGTCCTCCCCTCACCGGAGCTCCGACACTCTCCGGTGACACCCATTTTGCCATCATTGTTGCTGTGATTAATGGCAGTGTTTTTGTGGGATTTTCTTACTAATTTCATCTGGGTAGATCTTAGAGGAAACTGGGAAAATTTGTTTCCTGGTTAGGACCAACTTACTGTACTTTGTTGTAGTTTTGTCAGAAGGGCATGTTCATGTATATGGCATGCATGTTATTTTTAGTTGTGGAGGGATTAGTGTGTGTGTGTGTTAACTGGTGGGAAGTTTATTACGGTAAGTTGTAGGGGGTATCGAATTTCGGTGTCACCCTCACACATGCACTCCCTCGATCAAACTTTCGATTTGTATGGACATATTTGTCGAGATGATATTTTAACAAACCAGCTAATCTTCATAGAGACCGTCTACTTTTATTATAAAAGTAGACCTACGCCAAATAAAGACGTATAAATGTACAATTAATTTGCGTTTGTAGGGAGTTTAAGAAAATTTACCTAATAGACAGTTGGTCTATTTTGATAATAAAGTAGACGGTCTTCTCTAATAATTTGTGTTAACAAATAATAACTCAAGATATAAAATTAGCAAAATAATAAATTTATAAAGGTTAGATTTTGTGTTGGAAATACTTTTACATAAATAAAATTCATATTTTTTAAAATTGTACACTTTGTTTTATTGGTGGTTAAAGCACGATTTCAAATAATATCAAGTGGTCTTGAAAGAAGGGAATATATTATTACAATATTTTTATTAATAAAATCCATTAAATTAGTATAACAATAAATTAATACGTGTGAGATGATAACGACCAAATTAGAGTTATGAATGGCGCGTTATAATTATCCTAAATTGTACATTTATACGTACGTATTTTTCACTCTTTGATTGTTGATTGTTTATGTTGATAAATGTTTTGTTTGTTTGTTTGTTTGTTTGTTTGTTTATCTCTCGCGGTTCACGCTAACATGGTTTTGTGGTTTTGACAGCAAAAGAGTGGTGGGGGTGTTTATGTTTGGGTCTTTTTTTATTGGGTGAGTGACTGATTCTTACTCCGTACTTATGTAATAACCTCTTTATTATTTTGATGATGATGATAATTATGATATCACTATTTTTTTAAGGTTTGATGTGAGATTGGTTTGATCTAGTTATAATTAAAGCTATCTAGACACTATTGTTTTTTTGTTAAAAATTATATTTTTTTGGAAAAATGTTGATAAATTAATCAATTTTACTCAATCTGCTACAACTTTATACTACCTTCATTCCAAATTAAACTTCCTATTTGTCTTTAGCACGTATACCGATGCGCATTTTATATGCTAAATATCCTTAGTTACATATTAGTGAAAATTACAAGAGATTGATATTCTTAATCTACTCGTTATGACGAATCAAACAAGATCCCAGATGACTATATTTTACCTTATATATTGAAAATAATTATGAAATCAAGCTNNAATAGTGTCAAAAAAGGAAGTAGGAAGTTTAATTTGGAATGGAGGAAGTATTCAATTTACAATATATGATTTTTTATGATAACTTCCTATTTAGGAAATATATGAAATTAATGGTGTATTGGCTAGAAATATTCAATTCATTGAAATTGTATTTAAGAGGGCAATTAATTGGATGGATAAGGAGACTCAGAGAAGATGTCGATCTTCATCGTGTTTATTGCTTAGTCTATTTGGGGTAATTTTACTCATTCAATTAAATGTATTAAGAAGCCATAAATTTTGATGGAATAGTACCGTGTGTTTTTAGTTTATGGGTTATGGTTCATTTATTTGTAACTATATACATGTATAGTCCTATAAAAATTGTACTTGTCCATTTTGATCTATTATTTGAGCTCAAATGGTTACTTTACAAGTTAGATATATCAATATATGTTGTTCCACTATTAGTGACTCATTCGTTTTTGAGTTATTGTTAGCTTTATCTTTTGTGTAATTCATATCAGTCTATTATGTGAATATATTCTTTATGTCTACTTTAGGGATAAAAAAAGAAACAGATTTGAAGAATTGAACCTCTAATATGCTCCGTTAGAATTTGCAAGTTCATTATTCTTATATAGTTGTTTTATTTGTCTTTTATTTTCTTTGAAACGTATATAGTCTTAGTGCAAGTCATATTAGTACTAAATACAACTTGTACTTCAAAGTAATTAGTTTTTTGGTCTGAAATGAGCGTACAAAGTCTCATATCTACTCCCTCTAACTATGTTTATTCTTCATAGAGAAACATTTCACGTTTGTCAATGCACATTTTGTATGTTAAATATCTTTAGTTATATGTTAGTAAAAAATTATAAAAAGTTGATATTCTTAATCTACTCATTAAGATAATTAATCAAACAAGATCCCACATGACTATATTTAATTTTAACTTATATATTAGAAAGAAAATGTATGATCAATATTTACTTATGAATAATGCACAAAAACAAAGTAGGAAGAATAAACATAATTAGAGGGAGTATAATATTTATATCTACTATAAGGCGTTGCAAGCCTAGGAGCCTGCCACCTGTAATGCCACGTTATTGCCACATCATCGTCAACTAATCTATACTATATCTATTAAAATGCAACAAAAGAATAATCACGAAAAGTTATCATGAAATAACCCCGTGAATTTCACGGAGCCAAATACTAGTGAGAATTGAAACCTCAATATCATGCTTGGGATAAGATAGCTCCAACCACCTGATTCTTTACTTACTCCAAAATAATTAGTATCACAGAAGGAAAACAAATATCCTTTTTTAAATTAAGGTAACACACAGACTAAGTCCAGCCTTGAACATTAATTATCATTCCAATTGCATTAATCTATAAGGAGAAAAGATGACCAAATGCTAGTAGCTAGTCAGAACAAAAACAAAATACAGGCAGTATGACAGTGCATAAAATCCTACCAAAAAAGTTACACCTTAATGAATAATGATCCACGGTCCTTGTAAAAAGCAAATGAAAAAAAAAAAATGTACTGTCAACATTTCTACCACGTAGCTTTTCTCCAAAAAAAACATACTCCACAAAAGAGACAACAGAACATTCGACCACGTAGCGTCCTCATTGATAACTGATCTATATTATGGGCTTTCTTGGTTCAGAATCTCTGTGTCTTTACTGTCATTATGACAACTTCATTTCAATGAGTATGCCCCCAACACTTTAGTTGAGAATAGGCTGAATAGCGGTAAATTTTGAAGCTCTAATTATTCTCTAAAGATGTTATCTCCTTCCGTTGAACTCATGAAAATGATTTTGTCTTAACAGTTAAGACCAACAAAACACTAATAAATAATTAAAAGAGAAAATAAGAGTAAGAATAAGAACTTAATAGTTATTAGCTAAATGTGGAGGTTGATATTGGCCTTGTTTGGCAATTGACCGTTGGTTATTGGCGGTTGGAATTGTCGGCTTATTAGATCGGTTGGAATAAGTTGTCTATACTGACCGGTTAGAATGATTCGTTGTTTTTGTTGGCGGGAATTGAAAGTATTTGGTCAAATTAGTTGGAATTAGCTGGCTTTTTAGTTATAAAGTGGGCCCAAAAGCCGAAAGGTAATAGAAAAAGTTGCTTAGAGCAATTTCTTGAAAACTGGCTTAAAAACCAATTTATAAACCACCTATACCAAACACTTTTGTTGACTTGTTTAACCAAATAAAAAATCAAAAGCCAATAACCAAACATGGCCATTAGCCTGGGTGGGGGACTGAGGGAGGGAGTTATTTGTAGTATGTCTTCCGGTTCTATTAAGCACAACCTCATGTGCGTTGTCCATTGTCATGCCTCTGACTCTCTGAGGCTCTGATCAACGCTTTGTGCAAACCCCACCCCCCACCTCCCACCTCCCACCCTTCTTTCCTTGTGCACATGTTTGGTTAAAATGACAACTAATCCTGAGCACAGAGCAGTGTTACAGCTAATTATAAGTTACTGTTCGTATTACCATGAGGACATTAGCGACTAGCGAGCATGGGATACCTACCCCTCTTTGCAATAAAAGTATGTGGAAAGTGATGTATGTAGCAAACTAGCAATTAGTAAAAGCTAAAGATTGTGGGGGACCTAAGACGCAGTACTAAGCAGCATCCTTTTTCTTGTGGTCAAAGTGATTCTCTAATCTTGAGCCTTTTTTAGTCATATTAATTCTAATTAACAGCTAGCTTTATCCCATGCTTCAATAATTCTAGAACCAAAAAGATCTTTTTCATCAAATGCTAATATATATAATTATCAACCTTTTCATTTAAAAATGCTTTTGATCATCATGACTGTGACAATTATTTACTAATCTATTTGATGCTTGACCCCCATGTACAACAAAGGTTCGTGGCTCTTCATTACTGTTGAGATTCTATTAATGGGTTTACACATCGACCCAACTTAAAACGGCGGGCAGAATGGAGACCTTTTAACACCTAGTCTCTAAAATTGAACATAAGCATGATGGGTTTTTTTATAACAAATTTTAGAATAATATATCGTTTGCTTTTTTTAGTGAAGATATATATGCTTCTGATATAAATGAGGTATTAGACAAATAGATACGATAAACAATTGAGGTTTGAGATGTTGTAAATGTTAATTAAATATTTAAATCTCTCTCGATCTCCTTTATAATCATTGTACTTCCTTATTTAATTCTTCTGAAAAAAGTTTATATTGACCAATAACAATGCATATATCAATTGTATTAGTAATCTGGTTGTTTGCTTGATCCGATCTAAAACAAAGCATATATCTCTTTTAATTCAACCATGTAGTGAAAGAAATCATATTTTTGAAAAGGTAAAAGGGTTGCTAAGCTACAAATTTAAGTGATCGAATTCATTAGCCCCTTGACCTTTTTCTAAAGTTATAGCCCGCACGACCGCATACATATAATTAGTTTTTGGTAAAGTTTTGCACTTCAAAAGACTGTTGTGGTCTTGTGTGTTAACTAGTTTACTTGGTAAGATTATTGGGATGTTGTAGCTAAAATTAGAGTTTAATTTGATCACCTTCATTATCGTACATTCGTACTTGTGGCTCCTTGCAACAACACCAACAGAAAACTAAACGCTTAATCACATGCAATATGAGAATCAATTTATATGAAAAGGGAAACCAGATGAAACATTGAAGTTTGTAGCATAATTTAGCAGCTAGCACTACTGATTAGTGGAGTACTGGAGTATAAAAACTATTGTCACTATGAGCGCGGCATGTGTCACAGTCTTGTAGGGCAGACCTAAAAGACCTATATACACTTGAGTCCAAGGAGAGGAGCTTATAGTAGGTAGTAATTACCAACCATGAAAGCAATGTGTGTTTTCTGCGCCAATAAAATATAAGAAACACATACGTATTGACATATACAAAAGCTATGGCCTTTTGGCACACGACAAACGCATGGACGTAGAGGCTTAAGTTGCATTATGCATGCAATTTTTCTCTCCCGTTTTGTCGGTGGTATATTAGCATTGCCTTGCCACCAAGGCGTTTACGTGCTCATGAATTATACAGTCATACCCCGGCCTAGCTCTTTTTTTTTTTTTTTGAGGCATCATACCCCTAGCTAGCTCTTCACAAGTTCACATTGGCGTGCATGATTATATTGCCTTCTGAATGTGCATCAGTTGTTGGTTTTTTGTAATTTGTTTTGCCAACGGGCAAAACAAAGCTAAATACGGAAGAAGAAAAAAAAAAAAGGTAAACAAACACACACACTATATTGCTAATTGAAGCTTTTATTTCAATAATGATGATTTGAAGGACGACAATTATATTTGCCTGGCCTCCTAATAGAATTATTCGAATACTATACGTTCTGGGAGTAAAAGTTGATAATTTCTCATATTTAATTAGTCAATAGACAAAACCAGAATAACTCAACCGTACCAAGAATCCTGAAGCGAAGGGAGAGGCAATGATGACTTTCAAAGTTGGGTTTTTTGTTTAGTCATTTGTTGTAGTCTACTTTGATAGTCGAGACTGGAGACCCATGTCTTTCACTTGGATAGTTGGATGCATGTTTATCGATTTTTATGTACCTGAACTTTTGTACAAACCTGCACATGGGAAAGAATTGTTGAATTCAGAAGTAAAGAAGCAAATGGATACATTGAACCAATGGACCAGAACAAAGGCTCCAAAAAGGGGATATGAATGAGCAAGGGGGTACCTCTTCAGTCTCAGTCTTCAGTTCTTCACCATACAATGTTGGGATATTGACATGAGCACCACGGAATAGTCAGAGGTACAAGTAGGGGCTTAGAATTAAAGGGTATATATTCGACTAGTCATTTTTCAGATAAAGAATCTCAAGGAAAGCAATATCAAATCAATTGGACATAATGTATAGCATCAAAATACAATGAGAAGCAACCAAATTCATATTCAAAAACTAAATAGAGACATATTTTCCTCAATTTATTTTGCTTATTTTTGAAAAGTTAAGAAAAAAAAGCTATAAAAATTGTTAGTTTAGAAAAACAATAAGAAAAGCTCAAAAAGATAATTATTATCAAACAAGATGATTCGGTAAATAAGAAAAATCCAGTCCATAATTGTTAAACAAAAAAAAAAATGAGGTGATAGGAGTACGTAGTATAGAGTAATACATACTTCGTACATATTAACTTATTTTATTTTTTTAGTACTGTTTTATTTTCCATCATAAATTAAGGGATAATTGAATTTCAATTTAAATTAGACATAGTCACTTATTAAGTTAAAAAAACTTTTTATTAACATTATAATATAGTTTTTAAGAGTATGTTTGGCATGCCATTTTAGCTAACTTATCAAGTGAAAGTACTTATTTGGATAAGAAAGACTTGTTTGACTAAAGGTGGGTGTTTGGTAAATGCAATTATAAGTGATTTTCACCTGATAAAAAAAAAGGTTCCTCAAATAGCTTTTTACAACAATTAAGGTGAATGATCTATTTTTAGTTCCGAAAGTTTTGGGAGAGACGGTGTACTTTTTTCATAAAAGTAGACCAAGTTATGCTGGCCTAATAAAGACATATAAATGTATAACTCAATTTGGACTTTTAGGGAGTTTAAAAAAATTAGCTTGCAAGGAGTTGGTCTACTTTTCTTTTCTAATAATTTGTGTTTTTAGTTATTTATAAGTTTTCACCTATCTCATCCATAAATGTTGCTAATTATATCAAAAGCCAAAAAATAATTACCTTGAAATTAAACCGTCTAATTTTTATACAAGATTTTCTTTTCTTTTTAGCACATGCAGTAGTTATGCAATATTCAAAGAATCAAAGATATGAACTTATGGACAAAACGGAGCATAATTTGACTCCCTCGATGTTGAGGTCCTTAAAGAGGCTTGAGACCATGCAAATTTCAAATCATAGTCGTCTTGTAATCTTGTACGAAGTATCATAGTCCGACTATCATAATAGCATTGTTGTGTCATTGTGTGAACATTGAACACAGTAGGAAAGAAAAGAACCTGCAAAACTAGCGAACAAAATTTATGTCTTTAAACGTATGTAAGAAGACAATAAAACATAGAATAGTGGCCTTGTGAGCCCAACCAGGAAACCATGAGCAAGCACATGCGCAGGAGCCAAAGTTAATGCAAAAATGTTTCCGAGACTACCACTCTAGAAGCCGACCACATTAAATATTCTGAATGCCAAATAAAATGGGTTGGAAGACATCCAAGGGAACAAAGTCCATTTATCACGTATAGGATTTATGAGAAATTAAAAATTTACTCTGTCCCAACATGTATTTTACACTTAGTTTGAATTCCTCTCACATGTATATTTACCTTTCAATATTTTCTGATTATTTCATCATCACTATATACAGAAAGTCTTATATGAGATCATCTAATTTTAAGCTAAATTTTAATGTGTTTAAAGGGGTTACTATTTGGTTTAAATTGGTCAAATTTATCATAGTGTGAACAAAATAACCACTTCTAATTTTAACTTAAAATTATATTATCTCTTTTATTTGGGTACAATGAAACAGTTAATACTGCGGGGGATGAGGATATGAGGATTCGAACTTTTACAACTTTTAAGTAGGTTGAACTTCTAAGCATTAGATCAACCTTGTTCCTCTACTATCTCTTTTAATAATTTGTACATTGCTTGGTAGTACGTTTACTTTGGTTTAGGCAATAAATTTCATTAATATAGTTATAGTAGTCTCTTATTCTAGGGTGTTTGAGAATTGAGATTAGTAGTTCCTCTTATAAGGTGTTTTTAATAGTTCTATGGATGTGCGATGAGGTACATATGAAGAAATTTTCTTACTAGTTTCAAACTTTAGATAGATGAATAGAAGTATTTTAAGTCCTCTATGGTTATACATCAGCAGAGTTAACTCCACCTCAACATATATGAAAATCAAACCTGACATACTTAAAATTTGATAGTGGGAATATTTTCCCGGCTTCCCCCAACTGTCCGTTTGATTCTTCATTAACCTTATATGTTGTCCAAAGCACTCACATATTCTTGTGTAAGATGTTTACCAAAAAAACAAATAATCTTGTGTAACAAAATAAATTCAAGTACAGTCTAACGCTTATGCCAATTCGGCAACATATCATGTAAATGTGGCTCTCAAAACGAATAGGGAGGCCGGGGGAGGGAGTGGGGGAAGGTTAGGCTTTAATGTAAAAATCGTTTTCGTTGTTGATCCTTTGGACCCGCAATACCGTCCAAAACTGTAGGTGCCACAAAGATCTATCAATCAGCATACGAATTATGTATCGAACCTATCTCACCCAACAAGCATTGTGGAATTGTGGGTCGGCTCATATTACATCAATGTACATCACATTTGCACAATTGCACATGCTCTCTTCGATTTGCGATATTGATGTTAGTTTTTTCAAACTAAACTATGACTAACATTCAACATACACTAATTTTTTTCAATTTTCACCCGTCCGATTTAGTCTGGATTCGAGTTGGATAAGACCACTAAGGCGACAAAGCTTTCACTCTGAGTTTCAACATTGTTACATTCACAGGATCTCGAACATAAGACATTTGGTTAAGATTTAACTACTACTTACCAGTTGATCTAAGAACTCTAATATATAATGCTGAAGTAGAAAGCTAAATACAATAACTATATCGTAAAAATAGTTAAAATAATAATAACAAGACAAAGAAGCTCATAATACATTGACGTGGATGAGATGAACATGTAATTCAGATTTTAAAGGCCCAAGTACTTAGCAACTGATCATCGTCTCAATTGTTCACTGGTACTAGCTATCAAGTCCATCTCAAAAGTGGGACAGTGTGATCTATAGTGCCGGAGTCGAAAGATCATTAACGGATATGAACAATGTCTTATGTCAGTATCAAATAACTGAATTAATTGACATTCATGAAACGGACCACGTAGCATGAACTTATGAAACAAACAATTCACAAACCACGTTATGGACTTATGGTCATGGTCACGTCACAATTCACATTAAGAGCATGTTTGGTTTCTCTTTTTT
>CAAKMY010122457.1:8643-19972 GCA_901111285.1 Corrigiola litoralis | reverse complement strand
GTCCATTATGCAAATGCTCGAATCGGGCGTTAAACACACCGTAAAACTATCAAGAAGAAGGAATGGCACCGCCACATGCTTCAATTATGCTCCAATTCACCCTATGAACATGCTTGGTAAATTTCGGGAATTTTTCCGGAAAACCAAAAATCGACTCATAACGCCGGTTTTTGTGGACTATTATCCACGAAAAACCCTCGTTTCAGCCCCGAAATAGAATCGGACGAAAATTGGTGGGAGGCATCTTAGACACGTATAATGAAGAATGGAACAATTAAATTGCCAAAAAGTAGTCTAGGCTTAGCCCAAACCATCGGTTTCGTCCATTACTTACATGCTCGAATTGAGCGGTAAACACAAAACTATCAAGAAGGAGAAATGACATTGCCACATACTTCAATTGTGCTCCATTTTAGCCTATAAAGATGCTTGGTAAATATTTGCACGTTTGTATCGGTCAAAAATTGGTCGAACCTTAGCTAGAGGCTTTTTTAGTAGGCTATAACATACATCCGAACAAAACGGTCCCAAAAATATCGGCTTGTAAATAGACGAAAATTCGCACACATAATAATAGACACTTATAATTGTTAATGGAACAAAAAAATACGGCAAAAAGTAGTTTTGGTATAGCCCAAACCGTCGGTTTCGTCTTTAATGCACATACTCGAAACATGTCGTAAAACTATCAAGACGGAGGAGTGGCATTGCCATATGCTTGAATAACAGTCCAATACACCCTAGGAAAATGCTTGGTAAATTTCGGAACATTCCGGTTCCATTGAAATTCGACCGAAACTTGCCTAGAGGTTATTTTAGTTGGTTATAACGTCCCTGGAAGCAAAACTCCCCCGAAAATGTCGGCTTTGAAACGGATGGAAATTTTTAGTAGCCATCCGAAATACATATAATTGAAAATGAAGCAAGAAATGTGGTAAAAAGTAGTCTTGTCATAGCCCATACCAACGATTTTGTCCACCACTCACATGTTTGTATCGAGCGGGATACACCCCATAAATCCACCTCTACCAAGAAACAATGTCCCCAAACATACTCCTATACCTCCTATTGGTACGCTAGGTACTCTTGGAATACTTCCGGAGACACCGAAAACTGACACAAAAAAGGTCGTTTCCGTGTGTTATAACCCACGCCCCGCCGGGGACCCTGAGCCCCAACTCCGAATTGGGTCAAAATCGGTGTACGACTTCCTAACCACTTATAATCAATTATGGAACCACTAACATGTCCAACAAGCCCTAGCCAAAGGCAATATAACCCCTTTTTCTATTTTTAAAAACTTATAAGCAAAATATAACCCTTCGAGAGGTCTTTTATTTGTTTAGCCATGCATAACATGTGGTATGAGATAGTAATATAGTATGGCCGCCCTCCCCTTTCTCTACCAGTCTTTGCTTTGGACGGAGGTAAACAAGCCGTGCAAGTATCTCGTCATAGCTTCTTTATCTACCGTTATCTTGACCAAGTGGTTACTTGTAGAGTCATGTAAATAATCACGGCCATTAGATTTTACCATTGTAAGGGAGCGGTTATGAAACTAGAGAAGAGACATGAACGATATGACTATGGTTTACGCGTTCTAATAAATTCCTCTACGAAATGTTACTCATCATGGTAAAACGAGGCTATGTTATGGAAGTAAAATATCGTATTCGGTAATTCAGCCAAACCTTTTTAAATAGGACTTTCTAATGTTACCAACATCTCCACATCTCCGGCAAGCATGACAAGCATTGTAGAGTTTATGTTGCTTCGCTTGAGTGGCTTCACATCTTGACACAAGCCACACCAGTAGTATGTTGAATATAAGACCAAGATCACTAACAAATAAAAGATACCACCTATAATTACCACAGTTCACCCGAGTCTCTGACGTTGGTCCAATATTTCCGGATACACTCTGCCATCAACAACTAGTTGATGCTCAAATTTGCCAGAAGGTCCGAAATATTGGCAACAGAAATTCACAATAATCACAGAGAGTGAGGTCACAGCGTAAAAAACACAAGAAAATGGAATTTTAGGAAACAAATGGCCTTTCTGTTTTAAAACCTTCCTGCTCCCCATGGTTGCTTGCATGAGTCAGCAACTGAGCCAAGAGGCTAGGTATATACAGCAGTGCAATTGTACCCTGTACACTGTTTCTTGAATGCTAATGTTCGTACCAAAAAGATACAGGTCAAAGATATTCATGGTATGAGAAGCCTTAAGGGCATTAACAAAAGCACTAAAGCATATTAGAACTATCAAAAAGGATTGTTGCCAATCGACTACTCACACGGGCACTTCCAACTTCACTTAGCTTGTATCAAATCTGTGGCGATATGTGCAGACTGCAGAAAAATGACGGAGAAAAAAATCGGAAAATTCACAGAAGCGGCTCGTTTCCCGACCATCTTCGGAAACATCCGTTCAGTCCAAAAGATGTTGCATCCATATTCCCACTGGAAAGTGCTACTTGTTTGTATGAGCCTTCTTTGACAAAAAGATGGAGGCACACGACTGACCAGCTTCATGTCTGAGAGAGTTGGCAGTTGAGCGGTATTCTGTTTCCTCATCTTCACTGTTGATGTCGGCAGGATTATTTCGATTTTGGTAACCCCTGCGTCGGAGCATGAAGACATTGTAGTAGTAGTTGACCAGATCAGCCCAACTCTTTCCGGGTAGAGCCTTACACATCGGTTTCCAAAAACACCTCTTCAGAGATTTAGGGTTCGCCTTCACCACATTCTTAAATTTCTTCTCCTCCTCAGCTGTCCAGGAAGCACTACACTCTTCACCCATTTTATTAAAATTCCAAGTATCAAATGCAGAACCCAATTCCAACTTCATCTTCATTCTTCTCCCGGTAACATGAAACTTTACACACTCCGCAGTATCAGGAAACTGACAGCCACAAGTATCAGGTCTTCCCTTCCCAATGGGATCTCTTTCAATCAAAAGTCTTTTTCCCGTCTTTTCCAAAGGCCAAACACGAGTACCCAACCATTTTGAGTCGCTTTCAAGTGTCACTCCAGTCCATTCAAGTACTTCTGCCTGCCAAGATTTTCCTACAGGGACTCTATGCGTTGGACGACTAGTATATATTGACGCAGTTGGTTGCATGTCAAGTCGAACCCCCGACCGTTGCCGTAGACGTCCTTGTGTATCAGCCTGAAAGTAAGATGCCATTTGTGTTTTGTCAGACAGGAGTGTTGAACTCAATCTAGGTCTCTCAGCAGGTCCAATCTGATCATCAAACAATGATATACATTTTCTGCTTTTTCTACAGAATATAAGACCTAATTTCAGCTGTGTTGCGACATGTATGCATGCACCACTAGGGGGAAAGAAAAAAACACCAAGCAGCACATTCCAACCCTAGTAAAAACTTCATAAGATGCACCTCGAGGCAGTGGGAGTCACAGCAATGCATAAGACATATGACACTTAAATCTGGCAGCATAATGCAAAACCAACATGCAACCTATACTTCTATAAACTTAATAAGAGGGATCTGAAAGGATAAGTTAGAATTAGCAACAGCTACTATTTCACTTTATCTACCACATACCCTCCCATCCCACCCCACCGCGCACAAACAAAGACTTTCATGTAATTTGAGCTATAAAAAAACACAATGATAGTCAAAGGTACACCCGATGCTCCTTACCCCTCCATATCTTATACACAATTCTTGTAAAAGTAGACGAGCTCCCTCCAAACTAATCAACTCAAATTTCCTACAAGCCCAAGCCAAATAAGAGATACATATCCCTTTATTGGGCCAACATGGCTCCATCTACTTTTATTACAAAATAAAAAAGACGGTCTCTCCCAAGATTTCTGTATCATATATTGATTTGTTGTCAGGTAACCCGTAGGCAATCTTCCCTTCAAGAGGATAGTATCATGTTATTTCAACTTTTTTATCTATCCCCCAGAATAACTAAACTTAACTCATTTCAATTGTAATTACGAATTAATGGTACTATTGTTCTAGTTTGAGAATCTTATGCAGCCATTAAGGCGCTAACCTGAGTGCTCGGACTACCTTTTTCTAAACCACCAAATCTCTAGCCACCTATTAAAATTACTAGAATGGCTTCATAGGGGAGGGACTGAAGGCTTAAGTTAGATGTCTTCAGTGTCTTTTTTTATTAGTTTCAAGGGTTTATATTTACACTTGTAGGATATGAACCCTAGTGCAGTACGTCATGGGTCTAAACAAGAAGCCAACAGAAAAATACTTTTTTCCTTCACTCTATCTAGTGTGTAAGCCTAGTGCTGGTAGATGAGAAGGTTATTCCAAAGAGTAGAGATGGTAAATTGGATAGAGACGTAGCACATAGAAACAAGACAGATTAGTTACGGTGGAGATACGCCGACGGATTTTTATGTGATCGGGGTATGCCTTTGAGATTAAAAGGGAAATTATACCGCACATCAATAAGTCTGCTTTATTAAATGGCAACAAGTGTTGGGCTGTGAAAAAGTGCTATATTCAAAAGATGCATGTTGTCGAGATCTGTATGTTGTGTTAGATGTGCAAGCATGCCAGGAGAGATTAATTGATGAATGAGATAAATTAGGGAGAAGGTGGAGTAGCACCTATTCAGGATAAGATGCAAGGGAATCACCTACGCCGGTTTGGGCGTAATCTCTTTATTTAAAACTTTTTATTATTTTTGTATAAATTTCTTTTGAGAAAAAATTAACTTTTTTCTATTTTGAAATTTTGCTTATAATTTTGATGATTTCTAATAGCAATTCATGTTAGCCGACCCCAAATCATAAAGGATTAAAGGATAAAGAAGTTCCAATAATAATAAGCTAATTAACATAACACAAACTTATCTAGGTATGGATCATGACTACCGAATAGAAGTGGACCATAGTAAGTCAACAATGGCTAAACAGGAAACACCTCTATGCCAAGCATTAAGCTAGGTACAATATTACAACCTCACAGAAGTATCTTCTATCCTAGATATCTTATCAACTTCATTTGTTTGTTTTTTGGAAAATTTGTTAAAAAACCCACCTAATAAGTTGTTGAGTTTATTATACATAACACCCAACAGAAATGTTTTTTTCTAGAAAACCACCTAACTTTATTTTGCTTGTAAATGAACATCTATCGAACTTGAATAACTATTGTTGTCTTATTATAACACAGTAAAAAAACACCTAAAAATTAGGATATACTCCCTCCGTCCCAATAGAATAGCCCCATTTGCTTTTTCACAGGCATCGAGGTGTTACTTTTACCATTAATAACTTATTGTATAAAATGGCAAAAAATATAAAATTGTAGTTTTTAGATTTGTATTTAAAAATACTTTTTGCATTATAAAATTTTTATACTTTTTTCAAATATATTTATTGAGTTATTAATGGTCAAAGAATAACCTCAAATAGTGTCAAAAAGCAAATGGGGCTATCCTATTGGGACAGAGTAAGTATGTAATTTTGAAATAGGATTTTTAAAAAACAACCCTAAACCAAAATTAATTTGGTTCAGGTGGTCTTTCCCAAAAATGATAAAAGTTTTTAGGAGGTTATTTACAAAAACTTATTAGGTAGTTATCTACAAAATCACCAACTTGTTAGGGTGGTTTTTGGCAAAATTTCCTTTGTTTTCCTTTTATTCTCAATCCGATGTCCAAAAGCAGGCATAAAAAATATGAAAATTGTCAGTGAGCATGAGGTTCAGGCTTAATTATAAAGAGGTGACCCAATGTTTCACTAATATGTTTCACTAATATCAAAGAGGTGACCTAAGGTTTCGAACCTTTAATAAAATTGCTAGTTCAACCAGTTTAAAAGATTGAAGCAATGGTTTTAAGTCAGTGAGTGCAAATTTAGGTGAATAAAACCATATTAGTATGTAATTTTGAAACACATTTGATTGCTGACACTTGCCTTTAGAAAGGATTTATGGGGCTTTTTAAAAAATCATCAATAAGCTATAGGTTAAGTATTTATGAATTTAGCTAATTTATACTGGATGACCTAAATTGTAGTTCTGACAACTTAAAAGTTAAAATAGGTTGACAATAACAATTTAAATTTTTTTATGAAAGCTCCACACAGTCACACACCTGCATGATAGTATTACAAGAGGCCACCCCTATGTAATTAGCCCAAACCCCTTCGAGAAATTTCTTAAGAATATGAGGCTACACTTCATATTTGACACCCCCTTAAGCATTATAATGCCTCCAAACAGCTAATTTACCCAACAAAAACCATATTCACAACAGGTATCCTTCACTACAGATAATGCACTGTCGAACGTCAAACTCTTCAAACGTGTAGAACTTTGAGAGGGAAACTGTTATTGCTTCAAACAACAGTTTACATGTCACTCAAGCAAACATCTTAAAAAGGTCCTCCCTTCTAACCACAAGATATAAGAGGTTTGATTTAGTATATAGCCTAAGCAATAATAGTGCACAGCTACTGACATTTACCTCAGTTGATATTGAAGCGAGAATTCAAATAACTTGTCTGGACAATACAGGCACCGTTTATACAACAGTCATAACTTGTTCCGAAAAAAATGAATTTAACATGGGCTAACCCTATAGAAGTAGTTATCAGACTACACACACCTAATATCATGTAAATAAACACAATTCATGCTCAATCATGTACGACAAATACATCCATGACACAAAAGCAATGTTAGAAACAGATCACAACTGACCAACACTACATATCAAAGGTATACATCAAGGTCTGGAGCAAGAATCAGTGATTACCTGGCAACCAGGTAATTCAGCGCTTTGAACCCGAATCTTCTTCAGAAAGAGTGCTTGTCGAGCTAACAAGACTTGCTTCCAGCAGCTGTCGTTTCCATAATATTTCCATTTAGGGCTTTCAGGGATCATGCCAATCACAGGATCAGTAGGATCCTTAGCAACACTTGCCATCCAAGAAAGCATTCCCGAAAAACCGTCCCGCTTCCTTTTGCGACTAGAAACCTCCTTTGACACTCCCGAATCCACATTTATCAACTCCTCATCTTCTGACGAACATTTTTTAGAAGCACACGAGTTTTCCGAACTCTTGACCACATCATCAGCCACAACTGGACCAACTGAAGACCTCCCATTCTCTGACCCGTTCGAGAAAATGCCATCAACAATGCTCGTCTCGCTCTTAGCTCGCTTTAAGTTCTCACCATCATTACTCTCCCCTGTCGAACCTACACCATCCATCTCAACCTCCTGCTGCTTAGACTTCACTACCTCATCATTCCCATCAGTCGAATCCCCAACATCCACGAAACTCATCTCAACCATCTCCTGCTGCATCTTCACAGCCCCATTATTCCCTTCATTTATCTTCAGATTCTCATCATTCCCTTCACACGATTCACCAGAATCCGCAAAACCCATCATAAACCTCGTCCAATCCGACTTCTTATCACCCACATTCTCATCACCGTCTTCCGTCAAATCAACAAAACTAATCCCACTCTTCTCACCCTTAAAGCTACCAGACCCATCACTCCTCCTCAACCCCTCCCTAAAGTCCGCCACGAAACTACCACACTCCCTCTCCAACTCCTTCACCACTTTGCTCACCTTCACCTCCATATTCTTATTATCCTTACTCACTTTCGCCAACCAACTCTCCAACGACTCCAAATACTTCGAATAAATCAACTTACACGCGCTACCGTAACCCATACCCATACCACATTGTACACCCACCTCATCCCACAACTTGTCCCGAGTAACGGCGTCAACTCCGCCGTTCTGTTTCACAACAAAGTACAGCTTAAGCAAGTCCACAACATGCCCATTTCCTAGCAATGGTGGCAATGGCCTAAAACAGTTACTACCACAAGTCCCCTTCAAAAATCCTGACACCAGCTCATTAAAATTGGTTTTCAAGTCATCACTTCTTAATAATTTGGTGTCATTACACGGCTGTATGCATGATTCATCCTCTAATTTGTACCACCCTGCCATTTTTTAAGTATAATTTATTGAGTTCAAAACCCTAAAACATCAGATTACTTAACACAGTCATTTTTTCAACAATGCAGCATTAAACCCACTAATTAAATTCATAATTATCATCTGGGTCAATCATGTTTTTTCATTTTAATAAATATAGAGGTGTCAATTGCGGTTCAAAATAGAGAAATATGCGAAAATGTGGGTAATTGTTGAAATATAGTCGTTTAAACAATAATGTAACACAAAACCCACTAATTAAAATCATAAATATCATCTGGGTCAGTCATGTTTTTTATGTTTGACAAATGTAGGTGTGTCAATTAAAATTTGGGTTAAGACTGAAAAATAAGGGAAAATGTGGGTAATTCTTGAAATATAGGCATTTAAACAATAATGCAACACAAAAACCACTAATAAAAACCGAAATTATTATCTGGGTCAATCGTATTTTTTCTAGTTATGAGGTGGATGGGTGTTAACTAAAATTTAGGTCAAAATAAGTAAAACATAGAAAAGTTTGGTAATTCTTGAATTATAGTCACTTAGACAACAATGTAACACAAAACCCACTAATAAAAATCAATAATATTATCTGGGTCAATAATGGTTTTTCCATTTATGGGGTGGGGTGTTTTAATTAAAATTCTAGGGTTAAGAAAGTAAAATATTAGAAGTACCAAGCGAGAGAGTGTGGAGGGAGAAATAAAAGAAAGGGAGAGAAGTGTAAGTGTGTGAGAGGGATAGGGGGAAAGAATGGGGGGAAGTTTTGAAAATTTTTAAGAAGTGGTAAAATAAAGCTACCACCCCAACATACACTATGGTCGAAAAATTGGCATATTTGGTGTATTGGTGATTTGGTGTGATGTGTGTGTATAATTGAATGTGAGGTCTAATCTAATAAAACTAGGGAAATAGAGAGATAGAGAATGAAACGTACCAGAGAATAACAAGGGGCAAGGGGGGGGTTGTGGCCTTTGTGGGGTTGAGTGTGGAAGACCCTTATTTGACCTTTCTTTTACTTTTTATACCTTTTTTTTGGCCTCTCTTCTTGAATAATGGTTTTTTTAGGGGTTTTTGGGGAGTGGCTAAAAATTTTGGGGAGTTGAGGGGGTGGGAAGAGAGGAAAATAGGGAGGAGGAAATATTGGGTTTTTGGGGAGGAGAGGGGGAGATTTGGGTTTGGGAGGAGAGTTGAGAGAAAAAAAGAATTTTGTTGGGTAAGAAAATTTGGGGACTTTTTGGAAGAGTTTGGTTTAATTTATAGTGATTTTGGAGGAGTGGGGAACTATGGTTAGTTAACTAGGGTGGTGATGATTGGTTGGATTGTGGAGGTGGTGGTGGGGTATGTGTGAGTTGTGATTTATAAGGTGGGGTTAGGTTTTTTCTATGTGAGATCTAGATTTGAATCTATTAGTTTTTGAAAAATTTGTATATAAAAATATTTGAAATACGTCGATCTCTACAATTGTAATGTTTATTCTCATATCAATTATGTTTATCTCCGTAGTCCCGTGTAATTTGTATTATCAACTGACCTTCAAACTCATCTAATGGTGTAAAACATATCAATAGCTAGGTGAATAGTCACAAGGTTCTGATAGGCCACAACCAAATACTACAGTTATGATGTTATCATGACTGTTTGTATTCTAAAATTATGATTTTGATAGGTTTTTATTATCATATGCAATAATTAAGGTTCAACGGTCAAACTTCTTATTATTATGAATTATGATGGTTTACATTCTCAACTTTTATTATAGGATTTAATATTTGAAATTTAATAGTCAAATAAATCTGGTTCGTAAGTAATATGTCTTTTTGCATCTCTTTTTTTTTTAGGTACGAAAGTGGGGCAAGCCCCAAATGTCTTTTTGTATCTCTAAGTTTTATGTTAGGTGTTTGATAAATGGCGTTTTTATGAATAATTTATATGTAATGCGTTCAATATATTATATAATCTTCGCGCATCCTTATTTGTGCAACCCAAGAATTTTTGGAGAGACCGTCTATTTTTATCTTAAAAGTAGAGCAAGTCATGCTGGTCCGATAAAGACATATAAGTTATAACTCAATTTGGGCTTTTAGGGAGCTTAGGATATTTATCTTTTCTATGAGTTGGTCTACTTTCATAATAAAAGTAGACGGTCTTTTCGAATGATTTGTGCAGCCCTATATCATGAACTATGACTTTAGTAGTCATAATTTATCGCAACTAATAAGATCGACAAATAATTAAGATTGACGATTCGTTTAGAAGAAGGTTGAAACCTATTATATCATCAGGATAGTGTTTCTTATGTTCTTTTTGCGCAAGATAACTATTTTAGCCAGCTTAATGTACAAAGGTCTTTTTTTTTACGTGAACATGAAAAAGGTGGTTTTTAATAGCCTTAAGTAAAACCAACCAACCCTCAGTACATCTAAATCTGCAGTTAATTTTTGTATCGTGTTGGACATGCCCAATAGGGCGGGTTCGAGATAGGGCAAGCTATATGTGCAATCAAAACATGACTAATGTTCCATATGTGTAAATTTACAAGATGAATATTTGATGCAAGCTTGTGGTTGATTATTAAGTAGAGAACTATGTCTTATTTGTTAAATGCATAATCGTTCGGTATGTGTTACAAGTTATTCCTGAAACTCCTTTAGAGCTTTAATAAAATCATTATCTTAAATCTAAATCATTTGTTTATATTAGTTAATCGTAAGGGTTATTAACAAACGTTTGTTTTTAACAACTTAACATTAAGTAGTAGGATTTGCTTGCAATTTTGCGGTAGTTTGCTCGACATATGTTTAGGGTGAAGAGTCTATAATCAATTTGTTATGCTTTTTGATGCGATAGCTTGTGCCAAAATAATTATCATATTTGATAATCCATATAGAATGATTGTTCTTTATTACCGTTGTAATAGTTTAGTTTGATCAAACACATCAAACCCCTCTTTGTAGTTATGACTTAGAGTAGCGTAGACAACCATTTCCAGTGGTTCAGCATGACTTACCCTTATACTCAAATTAGAAGAATAGTTAGAATTAAATTATTGTTGACAACTCGACAGTTATCACACCAGGTAGCTGTTTTCATTGTTAAAATGGTACACTCCTAGATTTTTTTCCAAACCTTTTCCCCCGCTTTTTCAATGTCACGTAACGGCATACTATGATCTTCTCTTTCAACGTAATATACTGGAGGATTCAAATAGCCTAATCATATATACTAAGAGTGTGTTTGGATAACAAATTTGGAGGGAAAGGGAGGGGAGGGAAGAAGAGGGAAGGGGAAGGAAGGTGAGGTGAGGGGAGGATAGAGAAAAACCCACTATTTGGATTAGAAGGGGAGAGGAA
>CAAKMY010122436.1:0-17025 GCA_901111285.1 Corrigiola litoralis | reverse complement strand
TCCTAGATACATATAATGGAGAACGGAACAAGAAAATTTCCAAAAATTAGTTTTGGCGTAGCCCAAACCATCTGGTTTATCCATTATGCACATGTCCAAATTGAATTGAGCGCAAAACACTCCCTAAAACTATCAAGACGAAGGAATTACATTGTCATATGCTCCAATTATACTCAAATATACCCTATAAGAATGCTTGGTAAATTCCGGAACATTTTCGGAAAAATTAAAAATCAACCCAAACAAGACGGGTTTTGTGGACTATAATTCACGCCAAAACCTCATTTTGGGTCCCGGAATGGAATTGGACGGAAATTGAAAGGAGGCATCCTAGACACATATAATGGAGAACGGAACAAAAAAATTGGCAAAAAGTAGTTTTGGGGTAGCCCAAACCATCTGATTTGTCCATTATGCACATGTCCGAAATGAATTAAGCGCAAAATACTCCCTAAAACTATCTAGACGAAGGAATTACAACGCCATATGCTCCAATTATACTCAAATATACCCTTGGATCATGTTTGGTAAATTTTGGAACATTTTTGAAAAAAATCAAATATCGACCCAAAAACGACGTGTTTGTGGATTATAACCCACTCAACAACCTCGTTTCGGTCCCGAAATGGAATTGGACGAAATTTGGCAGGAGGCGTGCTAAATACATATAATGAAGAAAAGAACACGAAAATTGGCAAAAAGTAGTTTTGGCGTAGTCTAAACCATCGATTTTGTCCATTTTGCACATGTCCGAATTAAGAGCAAAACACTCCCCAAAACTATCAAGACCAAGGAATGACATTGTTATATGCTCAATTATACTCAAATATAACCTAAGAGCATTTTTAGTAAATTTCGAAACCTTTTTCGAAAAAATCAAAAATCGACCCAAAAAAGTAGGGTTTTGTGGACTATAATTCACGCCAAAACCTCGTTTCGAGTCCCGAAATGGAATTGAACGAAAATTGGCAGGAGACATCCTAGATACATATAATGGAGAACGTAACAAGAAAATTGGCAAAAAGTAGTTTTAGAGTAGCCCGAACCATCTGTTTTGTCCATTATGCACATACCCGAATTAAATTGAACGCAAAACACTTCCTAAAACTATCAAGACGCAGGAAATACATTGACATATGGTCCAATTATACCCAAATATACCCTAGGATCATGTTTGGTACGTAAATATTGGAGCATTTTCGAAAAAAATCAAAAGTCGACCCAAAAAAGCTTGGTTTTGTGGACAATAATTTACGTCAAAACCTCTTTCGGGTCTCGAAATGGAATTGGACGAAAATTGGCAGGAGGCATCTTAAATACATATAATGGAGAACATAACAAGAAAATTGACAAAAAGTAGCTTTGGCGTAGCCCAAAACATCGGTTTTGTTTATTATACACATGTCCGAATTGAATTGAGGACAAAACACTCCCTAAAATTATCAAGTGTCATATGCTTCAATTATACTCAAATATACCCTATTACCATGCTTGATAATTTTGGAGTATTTTCGCAAAAATGAAAAATCAACCCAAAAAAGTCGGGTTTTGTGAACTATAATTCACGCCAAAACCTCGTTTCGGGTCCCGAAGTGGAATTGGACGGAAATTGGCAGGAGGCATCCTAGATGCATATAATGGAGATAAGAACAATAAAATTGGCAAAAATTAGTTTTGGCGTAGACCAAACCATCTGTTTTGTCCATTATACACATGTTTTGTAACATCCCAACCCCTTGCGGACTGGTCAATGTCACCACAAGTGGCTCTCTAAGCTGTGTACTGACCCCAGGTCACCCATCCTTATACTACTCCCAGCCAAACACGCTTAACTGTGGAGTTTCTAAGTAAATGGGCTCCCTGAAAAGAAGATGCATCTTGTTGGTATGAGTAGTACTATCAATCCGTTTAAACACTCATCAATTCCCAATCTCAAATGTGGGGTATCACATGCCCGAATTGAATTAAGCGCAAAACACTCCCTAAAACTATCAAGACGAAAGAACTACATTGCCTTATGCTCCAATTATACTCAAATATACCCTATGAGCATGCATGTAAATTTCGGAACATTTTCAAAAAAAATAAAAAATCGACCAAAAAAAGCCGTGTTTTGTGAACTATAATTCACACCAAAACCTCGTTTCGGGTTCCGAAATGAAATTGGACGGAAATTGGCATGAGGCATCCTAGATACATATAATGGAGAACGGAACAAAAAAATTGGCAAAAAGTACTTTTGGGGTAGCCCAAACCATCTGATTTGTCCATTATGCACATGTCCGAAATGAATTAAGCGCAAAATACTCCCTAAAACTATCTAGACGAAGGAATTACAACGCCATATGCTCTAGTTATACCCAAATATACCTTTGGATCATGTTTGGTAAATTTTGGAACATTTTCGAAAAAAATCAAATATCAACCCAAAAACGCCGTGTTTGTGGATTATAAACCACGCAAATACCTCGTTTCGGGTCCCGAAATGGAATTGGTCGAAAATTGGCAGGAGGCGTGCTAAATATGTATAATGAAGAACAGAACAAGAAAATTGACAAAAATTAGCTTTGGCGAGCCTAAACCATTGATTTTATCCATTATGCACATGTCCGAATTAAGAGCAAAACACTCCACAAAACTATCAAGACAAAGCAATGACATTGTCATATGCTCCAATTATACTCAAATATACCCTAAGAGCATGCTTGGTAAATTTCTGAACATTTTCGAAACAAACCAAAAATCGACCCAAAAAGCCGAGTTTTATGGGGTATAATTCACGCCAAAACCTCGTTTCGGGTACTAAAATGGATTTGTACAAAAATTGGCAGGTAGCATCCTAGATGCATATAATGGAGATTAGAAAAATAAAATTGGCACAAAGTAGCTTTATCGTAGCCCAAAACATCGGTTTTGTCAATTACACACATGTCCGAATTGATTTAAGCGCAAAACACTCCCTAAAACTATCAAGTCGAAGGAATTATATTGTCATATGCTCCAATTATACTCAAATATACCCTAGGAGCAAGCTAGGTAAACTTCGGAACATTTTCGAAAAAAAATAAAAATAGACCCAAAAAAGCCGGGTTTTGTGGACTATAATTCACGCCAAAGCCTCGTTTCGGTTCTAGAAAAAGAATTGGACAGAAATTGGCAAGAGGCATCGTAGATACATATAATGGAGAACGAAACAACAAAATTGGCAAAAATTAGATTTGGCGTAGCACAAACCATCGGTTTTGTCCATTATGCACATGTACGAATTGAGCGCAAAACACTCCCTAAATCTATCAAGACGAAGGAATTACATTGCCATATGCTCCAATTATACTCAAATATACCCTATGAGCATGCTTGGTAAATTTCGGAACATTTTCGGAAAAATTAAAAATCGACCCAAAAAAGACGGGTTTTGTGGACTATAATTCACGCCAAAACCTCATTTCGGGTCACGAAATGGAATTGGACGGAAATTGACAGGAGGCATCCTAGATATATATAATAGAGAACGGAACAAAAAAATTGACAAAAAGTAGTTTTCGCGTAGCCCAAACCATCTGTTTTGTCCATTATGCACATATCCGAATTGAATTGAGGGCAAATCACTCCCATAACTATCAAAACGAAGGAATGACATTGTCATATGCTCCAATTATACTCAAAGATACCCTAAGAGCATGCTTGGTAAATTTCTGAACATTTTCAAAAAAATCAAAAAAAAATCCAAAAAAGACGGGTTTTGTGGATTATTGTTCCACCAAAACCTCGTTTCGGGTCCCGAAATGGAATTGGTCAAAAATTGGCAGGAGGCGTGCTAAATACATATAATGAAGAACATAACAAGAAAATTGACAAAAAGTAGCTTTGGCGAGCATAAATCATCGATTTTGTCCATTATGCACATGTCCGAATTAAGAGCAAAACACTTCCCAAAACTATCAAGGCAAAGGAATGACATTGTCATATGCTCCAATTATATTCAAATATACCCTAAGAGTATACTAGGTAAATTTCTAAACATTTTCGTAAAAATCAAAAATCGACCCAAAAAGCCGAGTTTTATGAAGTATAATTCACGCAAAACCACGTTTCGGGTACTTAAATGGATTTGGACAAAAATTGGCAGGAGCCATACTAGATGCATATAATGGAGATAAGAACAATAAGACTGGCAAAAAGTAGTTTTAGCGTAGCCAAAAACATCGGATTTGTCTAATTATACACATGTTTGAATTGAATTAAGCGGAAAACACTCCCTAAAACTACCTAGTCGAAGGATTCCATTGTCATATGCTCCAACTACACTCAAATATACCATAGGAGCATGTTTGGTAAATTTTCAAACATTTTCGGAAAAATTAAAAATCGACCCAAAAAAGCCGTGATTTGTGGACTATTATTCACGGCAAAGCCTCGTTTCGGTTCCCGAAATGGAATTGGACGGAAATTGGTAAGAGGCATCCTAGATACATATAATTGAGAACGGAACAAAAATATGGCAAAAAGTAGTTTTGACGTAGCCCAAACCATCGGTTTTGTCCATTATGCACATGTACGAATTGAGCGCAAAACATTCCCTAAAACTATCAAAACGAAGGAATGACATTGCCATATGCTCCAATTATACTCAAATATACCATGAGAGCATTTTTGGTATATTTCAAACATTTTCGGAAAAATCAAAAACCGACACAAAAAAAGGGGTTTTGTGGACTATAATTCACGCCAAAACCTCGTTTCGGGTCCCGAAATGGATTTGCACGAAAATTGGAAGGAGGCATCCTAAATGCATATTATGGAGCACAAAACATGAAAATTGGCAAAAAAAATAGCATTGGCGTATCCAAAACATCGGTTTTGTCCATTATACACATGCCCGAATTGAATTAAACACAAAACACTCCCTAAAACTATCAAGACGAAGAAAATACATTGACATATGCTTCAATTCTACTCAAATATACCCTAAGAGCATGCTTGGTAAATTTCGGAAAAATTAAAAATCGACCCAAAAAAGCCGGGTTTTGTAGACTATAATTCACGCCAAAGCCTCGTTTCGGTTCCCGAAATGGAATTGGACGGAAATTGGTAGGAGGCATACTAGATACATATAATGGAGAATGGAACAAAACAATTGGCAAAAAGTAGTTTTGGCGTAGCCTAAACCATCTGTTTTGTCCATTATGCACATGTCCGAATTGAATTGAGCGCAAAATACTCCCTAAAACTATCTAGACGAAGGAATTACAATGCTATATGCTCCAATTATTCTCAAATATACCCTTGTATCATATTTGGTAAATTTTGAAACATTTTCGAAAAAAATCAAATATCGACCCAAAAACGCAGTGTTTGTGGATTAAAACCCACGCAAATACCTTGTTTCGGGTCCCGAAATGGAATTGGACGAAAATTGGCAGGAGGCGTGCTAAATACATATATTGTAGAATATAACAAGAAAATTGACAAAAAGTAGCTTAGCGAGCCTAAACTATCGATTTTGTCCATTATTCACATGTCCGAATTAAGAGCAACAACACTCCCCAAAACTATCAAGTTAAAGGAATGAAATTGTCATATACTCCAATTATACTCAAATATACCCTAAGAGCATGCTTGGTAAATTCATGAACATTTTCGGAAAAATCAAAAATCGACCTAAAAAGCCGAGTTTTGTGGAGTATAATTCACGCCAAAACCTCGTTTCCGGTCTTGAAATGGATTTGGACGAAAATTGGCAGGAGGCATACTAGATGCATATAATGTAGATAAGAACAAGAAAATTGGCAATAAATAGCTTTGATGTAGCTCAAAACATCGGTTTTGTCTATCATACACATGTCCGAATTGAATTGAGCGCAAAACACTCCCTAAAACCATCAAGTCGAAAGAATTAAATTATCATATGCTCCAATTATACTCAAAGATACCCTAGGAGAATGCTTGGTAAATTTCGGAACATTTTCGGAAAAATTAAAAATCGACCCAAAAAACAGGTTTTGTGAACTATAATTCACGCCAAAGCCTCTTTTCGGTTCCCGAAATGGAATTGGACGGAAATTGGTAGGAGGCATCCTAGATACATATAATGGAGAACAAAACAAAAAAATTGGCAAAAAACAGTTTTGGCGTAGCCTAAACCATCTGTTTTGTCCATTATGCACATGTCCGAATTGAATTGAGCGCAAAACCCTCCCTAAAACTGTCAAGATGAAGGAATTACATTTCCATATGCCCCAATTATACTCAAATATACCATAGTAGCATGCTTGGTAAATTTCGGAACATTTTCGGAAAAATAAAAAATCGACCCAAAAAATTCGGGTTTTGTGGACCCGTTACGGGTCCTGAAATGTAATTGGACGGAAATTGGCAGGAGACATCCTAAATACATATAATGGAGAATGGAAAAAGAAAATTGGCAAAAAGTAGTTTCGGTGTAGCCCAAACCATTCGTTTTGTGCAATATGCAATTTATGCACATGTCCAAATTGAATTGAGCACAAAACACTTTCTAAAACTATAAAGACGAAGGAACTACATTGTCATATGCTCCAATTTTACTCAAGTATACCCTAGGAGCATGCTTGATAAGTTTCGAAACATTTTCGGAAAAATCAAAAATCGACTCAAAAAATTATAATTCACGCTAAAACCTCGTTTCGGGCCCCAAAATGAAATTGGACGAAAATAGGCAGGAGGCATCCTAAACTTACAAAATGGGGAATATAGTAAGAAACATGGCAAAAAGTAGCCTTTGCCTAGCTAAACCATCTGTTTTGTCCATTATGCACATGCTGAATTGAGTGCAAAAGACACCGTAAAATTATAAAGACGGAGGAATGACATTATCATATGCTTTAATTATGCTCCAATACACCCTATGAGCATAACTTGGTAAATTTCGGAACAGTCCAGATCCGTCAAAAATTGGCCGAACTTTAGCTAGAGTTCGTTGTAGCAAGGCTATAACGTCCGCGCAAACAAAACGGTCCCAAAAATTTCGGCTCATAATTTGACGAAAATTGGCATGAGGTATAGTAGACACATATGATTGTTAATGGAACCAAAAACCCGATAAAAAGTAGCATTGGCATAGCCCAAGCCATCGATTTCGTCCATGATGCACATGTTCAAAACACACCCGTAAAACTATCAAGACGAAGGAGTGACATTGCCATATGTTTCAATTACACTGCAATAGACCCTATGAACATTCTTGGTAAATTTCGAAACATATCGCTTCCGTCCAAATTCGACTAAAATTTAGCTAGAGGCCATTTTAGTAGGTTATAACGTCCGCCGAGACAAAACGCCCCCGTAAATGTCGGCTCAAAAATGGATGAAAATTTGTATTAGCCATCATAGACATATATAATGGAGAATGAAGCAAGAAATGTGGCAAAAAAAGTAGCCTAAATATAACCAATAACTCCGGTTTTGTTCATAATGCTCATGCCCGTATTGAGCTGGCCGGAAAGACACCGCAAAACCATCAACACCAAGGAATAATGGCCCCAAGCATACTCTTATAGCCACCATGGGTATGCTAGGTCACTTTTGTAACACTTCCTGGAAACACCGAAAACTAACACAAAAAAGGTCGTATTCGTGTGCTATAACCCACGCTCGCTCTGGTCCCGGGACGCCAAGCTCTGAATGAGTTGAAAATTGTTGTGCCACATCCTAATGACACATAATGCACTTAGAAACCACTAACTTGCTCAACAAGGGCCATGTACATGCCTTTTACCCCTCTTTTCTATTTTTTTTACGTATTTTCGTAAATAATTAATAAAAAATTATTAATATGAAAAAAATCCGATAAAATTTTTTTCTTGTAATATTATCATATACAAANNACATTGCTTTAAATCATCCAAAAAACAAAAATAATTGTATGATTTTTCTACACATTACATATTCCCTCCTATCAGACTGATAATATCAAATAAGCCTCTATATGAGGAAGTGAATGGTTGAGTTGCTGAGAGGTAGCAAAGGCATGACTTCCTAACGGGGCATAAGCATGGGGACGGTCTACCCAAGCACATTGTTTTCCAAAGAACCGAGTGGGATCGATTGATCGACGTGTCGAAGAGTCATCTACTTCCGAGAAGGCCATATACACGACATTGTGGGTATATGGGCTTGAACTTCCAGGCCTTGATGCTGCAGATCCTCAATTGGGATGCTAAATGGGATCGGTGCCAATGGGTTTATACCCACCCCACCTTGAACCTGAATAGCTACCTTCAAATGTCGTATTGAGAGCAATTTGACTAGCTTGATATTTCAGTGCGTAAGTCCTTCGGGTCCCGACTCAGTAAATCTGTCTTTCAACGCTCTCGGGCGTAAACTATCTAAGACAATGACCGAGTGGGATGCGATAATCGACGTGTCTTATGATCATCTGCTTCCGAGAGGGCCATAAAGACGGCAACGAGGGACTGCGTCTGCATGCGCTTCTTGATGCTCCATTGAGATAATTATATTTCAGGAGTTTCCTTATGGGAAGATTTTTCATACACAGTAGTTATATTAATTTGCGATGATGAGATTATTCTTTACACATAAAAAGAAAGTTCGTCGTCCTGTAACTTTGGGCGGGTAGCCGGGTACTACAACTAAGATGGAAATAGACTATGGTACTCATTAATTTAACTGCTTAATCAACCTTGTTCAGAAGGTAAATAGCTATTGGCAAATGGCAATGCATATTGTGTCGTTTGTCGTACTCCGAGAGGTCGAGAACTGCATAACCATTTTTAGTTGGACAATGATGGATTCCATCAATGAAAAGCATTTTCATCTTTTGGAGACGTCCATGCATTCTTTTACTCAAAAACATTTTCAACTTTTAGTACGTAGTAGGATTTATGTAGTTGCTATAATTTGACTGTAGTATACTAGTAATCTAGTATCTATATGCCTTCTCTCAAAAATTTGATGAAGCTCAGTTGGTTGGAGCGCAGCTTTATCTATCCTTCGGAGAGTAGGGTTCTATTCTCGCTTAATTAGTGCAAGGTCATGTGCCTAAACCAAGTAATTTGCAACCTAATCTTGGAGTTCAGAGCTCCTCAAATATATAAGAGAATGATCATTTTGGCAGAATTAATTTCTTACGTAGTGGTCAAATGCATTATGTACTTTGTCACAAAAAAAAAAAAAAAAGAAAACCATTTATTGCGATTTATATGTATATCATGACTTATCGTCATATATAATCTATGTTTTAGGTAGTGATAGTGGTTAGACAATATAGCTTATGCTGATTTCGCCTGAACATAAGCCAAAAATCTCTTCAGATCAGCTACAGATGTAAGCCTTTATTATCTTAATTCATAATGCGTTACTTGTTGCTTTTCACGCATGGATCTGTAGAACACATACAGATACACTATGTTAGAACAAAATAATAATGGACAATGGTTTGTAGTTCTAATTAATTTTTAATGGCAGGAACCGTCTAGATAACGTGCGTCACTGAGAAATTCAAATGGCTTACTTCTTAAGTGTAGTTTGTTTATCTTGCAACTTTCGTCTGAAGACACTACATTAATATTCTTTTCAGATCAGCTGAGTGCCACAAGAGTTTGATAATTTAATGAGAAGGAATTAGGTGAATGACGGAATGACCAAACAATCCGTCTTTATGTTCGTGGCCAATTTTTTTTATCTGCACAATTTTGTTGGACATAAACGATATGGAAGACATAAAAACATTTTACTCTTTTATTATATAATGAAGTAGTTTTTTTTTTGGTGTAAATTATATAATGAAGTAGTGGATGACTAATATGTACACTTCATCTTAAGGGTCAAATGAAAACAACCTCTTCGTAACAATTATGATTACGATAAGGCTACGTACATTCGTCCTCCTTATTCCGCTTGTTTGAGAGCCTCTAAATGACATTTGGGTAATTATGCATGTAGATGATGGAGGACAAGAGTGTCAGTTCTTACAATAAAGCACTAGGTCTAGACAAGGCTCTATGCTTGTTTAATTCGGAAGAGTAATTTAATTTACATATGAGTATATGACAATTGTTTGTTGCATGCATGTATGTAAATTGATCTCTAGACTACTTTAAAAGACCAAGTTTAGGCTTATAAGTTATAACAGAATATACTGCATTGGACCGTTGCTTGTTTAAGTCAGTATCATACTCCTATAACCTTTGTGTCGAGCACAATCATACGATACCAATACATTCAATTTGTTAACATTACACATCTTCTGCAGATTTGCTTGTTTATGTGATTCTGGAAAGTACTGGTATGGTTGCTTACTTGCTTGGGCTTGAAATTGCACATACCAGATGTTAAGCTTTTTAGATATGGACCACAGTCCACAAACATTTTTAGTGAATGAGACGTCAGAAAAACATGATATTTGCCCCCCACCTACGTTTTGCCTCTTCCCCCAGCCCATGCAACGTATCAGTCTTTTTCTTCGTCACCTATCACTAAGTTAAGTATCCAATACCGACCTCCCTGAAACTTTTCTGGATTTTGGTTGTATCTCTCGCACACGGTATAAGAAAAACTGTCTTTGTAGGATTATATGTTGTCCCTATTTTTTTACAATAAGGTTATTTTCTGCTAAAGGTAATGTGATTGTAATATATAGTGATCAGCTAGCTACTGAGAGTTGAGTCTTTGAGAATTGAGATATGGCATGTAGTCTAGTGGACCTCTTCACACTCTTAATATGGGATGAGCAATTTCTAGATCTTCACTAAATAAAACGTGGTTTCTACTTACTACCATATAACATGATCAGTAATAATCTTGGGACATTAGCTCACTCGAATTGTTCGAAATTTCAAACTGTCAAAATGAACAGTCAAACATTTAGTTAGCTCTACAATTAGCTAATCTTAATAGAGGCAGTAGAACACAGACACTAGCTATATGGAGTATCTCAAAACGTAGGATTATACACTAATTCACTTGTTAATTAATGAGTCCACAAGATATTCATCAGCATGGTCACAAACCAACTTTGGACCCGCAGACAGCATGCAGTTGTTTGCGATTGTCCTTGCTTTGTACTCTACATGGTCCGAAGTGAAAAAGATGTGCCTAATTTGGAAGAAGATTCTACTACTAATTTGTCTGGTCTCTTAGCATTCTCCAAAAGGCGCATTTGTTCGATCAGTTAAATTTCTTTGCAGATTGACACCACAAGATCTAAGTTGAGGTCCCTAAGTCCCTTTCACATTTTTTCTCCTCCAACCATATTCACATATAGCTAAACCATCTTGTAAACCAAGGACTCGTTACATTGTGCGCATAAGCATAAAAATAAAGTACGCATAGAGTATGCTATCGAGATATACCTAGAATCTACTTAGCGCAAATGTCTAGTATATGTCACATAGAATTAATTCTTTGATATGTCAAAAGGAATTCCAATAACCAGCGTTATCATTTTGCAAGTGCTTAAAAATTAAAGTTATAAGATAAACTAGTGTTCATGCTAGTAGGAATCTTTACTCAAGAAGTCGAAATTGCTAGTCCTATATTCTTTTCCGTACCTATCCACATACTTTGCCTTTGTTAATTAATTCGTAGATACCATGATTCCAAACCCCACACCAACTACTGTCTTCTACTAAGTTCTAACCTCCTCTGAGTATCAGCAGTCGAGTTATGTCTAATACAAGGTGTATGTTCATCGCGAACCCTTCAATTTGCTGAGAGAATTATACTATCTACCGAAATCCCAATTTATTAATGGTCCAAACTAAGCAACAAATCACATATGTAAGTGGACCACGGTGTTAAAGAAAAACCATACTAGGCATTATCCTTAAGTTCTAATGATGACAATCATTGTCTCTTAAAACAAATCGGATTACAATTTAAACCTGACAGGCCTTACCTGTTGCAAAGTGTTACAAACTTACAGATATGCAGATCTTTAATGGCATTTGTATTTTACCCAAAAAATATTGGCAATTGTAAAATCCAGGACACATAATATTTGATAGCTTTATTAATTATTACAGTGTGGTAATAAACAGAAAAGAGTAACATTCTTTGCATTATGTTTTTTCCTTTACTAAAGGGAGAAAAGAGTAACAGAGAGAAAACCACATTGAGGTTTTCTTATCTATTAAGAGGTACTTTCATTGTATCTTGATTTGATTAATTAATGTTACTTGGTGAATTAAAAAGAGGTGTATATACAAACGGCAATAAAAAAATTTCTAATTTATAAAAACCTTTATATTTATCTTTTAGGGGGAAAATGTATACGGAATACACGATAATATTCATGCCCGTAGGTAATTAAGGGGCGGAAGGTTGTGACTTAAATCAAACTCAAAAATTTCACATCTGAAAGATGGGGTTCAAGACCACCATGTTCAATCCTTAAATAGATGTTAATGAATAGCCCTATCATAGTGATCATCTCTCAATACTATCCATGAATATTTGTACAAAAAAATACATATTTATCCATGAATATTTTATTATTGTAAAATTAACACCATTACCTTTATGCCAACCTTAAGCATAAAGACCCCATACACTATCATTCATACCAACTAGTAATTAGTTACAACAAAGTACATCTAGTGGAGCTCATTAAAAGTCTATTACTCCATTAGTGTATACCACCGTCAGTTCGTCAATCTTATTCTTTCTTTCTATATTTTCTGGATTGCTTACTCTCATGTACAAGAACAGTAAAATTAGGAAACGTGAAGAGAAAAAGATTAACATTAGTCTACAAGATAGAATATATCACCACATAAGTGGCGCGACCTATGAATAACTGCTACACAAGGATAGTTAGATGCATCCAATATCAGCAACTTCCCGTATCATATTCCACCTTGATTTCCTATATACGTACGGCTTCCGTGACCAAACACTATCACAAATCTTCCTCTCCTATACCATATAGAACTCTGGTTATTATACACCTATATATATTGGAATACTTCTCCATTCTCCATCCTTTCATCTGCGAAATACATCTTCTCTTTTCCAATCAACTTCTTATACTCCGTAACTTGTAAGACTTCCCCTACCCACAAACTCAACTGTACGGACATTCAACGCACAAATATATCGTCACAAATAATATAATCCTCCCACCTATTTATCCAAACCGTTGGATCAAAGACCCACAATATCCATCCCTTGGTTTTTCCTCTTTTCAACCTATAAATACAAACCCATCCTCACTTTTTTTCCTTTGATCATCACTCACAACTCCATCAAAAACACAAAAACAAAAACTAAGAATGGTGACAAGCGACTACGAAGTAATAGAAGAAATCGGCCGTGGCAACTTTGGCGTAGTATACAAGTGTAAATCACGCGCCAACGGCGAAATTTTCGCGGTCAAGTCTATAGACAAGACCCGAGTCATTAACGACCCTATAGACAAAATATCCTTAACGAACGAGCCTAAAGCTCTTTCGTTACTTTCTCTCTCGTCCACCTCATCTTTGTTCATTACGCGTCTGCATGGTGCGTATGACACACCTACACACCTCCACCTAGTTCTCGACTTCTGCCCTTCTCCAACCCTAAACGACGTCCTTAAGCGCCAGGACCGTGTCCCGGAACAAGACGCAAAGATTATATTTACTTCCCTCGTGCATGGCATACTACATTGCCACCAAAACGGGGTAGTTCACCGTGACATCAAGCCAGATAATGTTTTCATTGACCCGGTAACACAACGGGTGAAGCTATGTGATTTCGGGTCAGCCGGGTTCTTGAACGACGAGGCCATGATGACAGAAATCATGGGGACACCGTGCTATGTTGCGCCGGAGGTTCTGCGAGGCGTAGGGTACGCAGAGAAGGTTGATGTGTGGAGTGCTGGTGTTATTTTGTACGTAATGTTGGCTGGTTTCCTACCGTTTGATGGAGAAAGTGTTGAAAAGATTTTTGAGAAGGTTTTACGAGGGAATCTTAGGTTTCCTTCTAGGGTTTTTGCGGATGTTTCCTCCTCGGTTAAAGATTTGCTAAGAAAGATGCTTTGTAAGGAAGTTTCAAGAAGATTATCCGTCCAAGAAGTTCTCAGTAAGTTTTCTGATCATTCTTGATTACTCTTTTTTTGGTCGTATCTTTTTGAGATTAAGGCTTAGTTGTTGTTTGACGTCGTAGTGTTAATTGATCATGCATCTTTATTCACATAATTATTAATCTTGGGTTTTTTGTCTCAGAATTGGGGGTTTAATTAATTAGGCAATGTTAATAATGTTGGTCATGCATGTCTTGCTTTCCACCTAATATTCATACTACTATGATTTTGGTTTATCTAGCGAGGTATAGTTTGTTTTGTTTTTCATGTATCTTTTTGTTCAATATTAGGACAATTGAATTGAATTTTACACTCCCTATATGGAAAAAGAATCGAAAATCCTGTTCTAAAGACTGTAAAATTTACTTCCTGGAGACTTGGATTTGAATTGCATGCTCTTTCTCACTGATTGTTAGAAAGGATTACTTATTTTCATTTGAAATCTTTTTCGAGTTGACTGATTCTTAGGTGATTAGTGATTACTCGTCTTTATTGCTTTCCTCAGTTTTCTCTATTTACCCTGGTTGAATTTAATGTCTCTGATTTTGTTTTTTTTTTTTTTTTTGAGCAAATTTCACTGATTCTGTTGACCCAGGCCGGTTTCTCTGGATGTTGGATATAATAATTATTGTATTTGATTCTTTAACGAGTCTAGGAGACTAGGAGTCTAGGACTACAGTAGTTCAGTATATTTGCGCCTCTGTTGTCCTTATTTATTTATTTCTGATTTCTCTCGTCTCATTAAAAAAATACTCCGTATATGATTGGTTACGAAAATTTGGTGGAATGATGCTTGATTGAAAGTTTGAGTGATACTCAATTGGAACTTTCTTCTGTTGACTGATCGTACATTACACTGTACCTGCTTTGTTTGTATATTAAGCCCAAACAAATATCTCTTGATGGTTAAACATTATTAATCTGAAAGTAGGTCACATTGTAACAAAGATAAAGGTTTAGTTGGTCCTACTTAGGACAGCCCTTACAATTTATATGCTACTAAACGATTCTATTATATGATCTTATCCAAATCTTTAGTGTTGCTTTTCATTGTTCTAATCCTTCTTGAAATCAATGAACAAATTATTAATCTAGACTAACCCTTAACAATAATATGGTGTATAATGTCCAAGCAGAAGTCTAAGAGGAGTATGTCTTATAGTCACATTGTTCAACCCAAGTGTTTGTAAAGAAGTTTATATGCACGCAATCTTACCTATAAATAGACAAGCCACACCATAAGACACACATTTTCGATTGTATGCATCACTAGTATCGAACAATTATCTGTTTAGTGTAAATATGAAGAGGAGTACTTGTGAGTTGTGGTTGTCATTGTCTAATTTAATTTGGGTAAATTTTATTGCATTTGCAGGACACCCATGGATGACAAGTGGAGAGCTACCACAACAGTGACCTGACTACCCGTCATGGCTCATAATTAGACGACATATAATAGTAGTGAAGCCCCAGCTGCTGCTCTGTTTTCTACCAGAAAGAGAACCCCAGTTGGTTTCTTTTTTTAGTTTCTAATGACTGATGTAAATGAAGTAATGGTGGTACGAATTTTATGTACCTTTGGAACTACTACTATGAAGCTTCGCGGATACTACTAGGCTTTTGGTTTGTTTCCTAGTGCTCAACGGATGTCCACTATGGCAGAGTTTTCTCCGTATGTTATAGTGGGTACTGTGCTCATTTGGTGCTCCATTTCGGAATATATTGTACAAAATTATGGATATCTCTTTCTTTCTTCCTAGCTAGTTACTGATAGAATTAGTTTGTTTAATATTGCCTGGATGTTTTCATAAATTTTCGTTGCACATGGAACTGCCTGAAACAAAATTGCAATTTTAGCTGTTTGTAGCTACTGCCGTGTTCATTATAGGCTGGTGGGAAATTAAAGTAATCTCGACTTTGAGAATCAAACTTGGCCTAGTATTCAAGAGTTCAACCTTTGGGATTGTATCCTTTTTTCGTAGTATTAGTTGTTTCAATGTACTAAAAAGGTAATCTTGACTTCCTAATTCATGAAACTTAAACAACAAACCCGCGAAATTTAGGCTTAACAACCCGTCTAGTCTTGGTTAAGGTTAAAAATTTGCACATAACAACTGCAGATGAATGAGTAAACATGATTTGGCGCCAAATTAAGAAGTGATGATCACCACCCTTCCTTTGTGCTATAGTACCTTCTTAGCTCCTGTGGAAAAACGTTTTATCATACTCTTTGCATGTTTTGGTGGGTACCCGGCTACCCGCTATAGCATGATGCAGTGGCACATGGCTGTAACTTGTGAGCATGTGGATCTCAGAATTGACCACAAATTTCTTTTGAACCTATTATTCTCACGTGATATTCTGGGAATCTCCGATGCTTCTGGATGAATATTGTTCCGTATGCTGTTCCGTAAAACAAATATGTACTCTTGCCCAGTTGCGCACTGCGAGTCTGCGACCCTATGCTTTATTCTCTCTTGTATAACGGCTAAACCTCCATGCAATGCTGCAAATAAAAATGCATAGAGGACCCTTTGATGATCATTCTACCGATGCTTTTCGTAGCCAATATCTTAGTAGGAGTCCAACACTCAAATCAATTACTATGCTATGGATCTTTATCTAAAGCAACTTTCTTTTAGATAATTTTATCTTACTTCGTAAGATACTTAATGATGTTTAGATGATAATTTTCTAATTCCAATGGAAGAACATTTCCCATAACTTTTATCTTCAATATATCATACGTATCTGTTTAATTTTACAATTATTTGATCATTGGACTCTGCAGGAGTCCCGGAGGAATGGTACATATGAGAGTAATAAAGAGAGATTAAGATAAAATTAAGTACATGTGCCCCGTGCTCCTCTTGCTATTAGGTAGTTGGACTACGCCAAGAACTTAGAACCATAGTCTCATATAGGGGTGTAAATGAGCTGAGCTTGATCGAGTAGTAGTATGT
>CAAKMY010122392.1:0-22585 GCA_901111285.1 Corrigiola litoralis | reverse complement strand
CATCTATGGATCAAGGTATATATGCTTCCGCTTAGTATTTATCTCGATGGTCTAACATGAATGTGGTCCTAGTTCTATTTAGAACTACGGTTATTTAACAAAACATCCTTACAAAAGCTTCTTCCTCAACCCTTCTCTATCTTTTGTTTTCAATGTAGAAACGTGAAGTAGATAAACTAGAGATTATTTCTACTTGAAGACTGCATGCTTTTCGTGAAGAGTTAGGCATGACATGATGCATGAGATAATTACCAAACTAAGATAGTAAAGACTTTTAAATGCAATACCTTGATCGTTTTGGATAATAAATCAGCTTCTTTTCTATCCTTTCGAAGGAAAAGAATAGATCAGCCTGAAATAGACACAAATCTTATAAACTGTATCCTGCTTGTGAAATGACAATGTGTCAAAATACGTTATAACAACACCATCGAATCACTCTATAAAAGGGCACAACTTAACATAGTCTCGTATCTTCGCTTGTCGTCTTAATACTCATGGCATCCCAAAAACTTGCATTTGTGACTTCCCTGATTGTCTTGCTTGTTCTTGTTCACCAATCTACAGGTTATCTTTCTAATTATAGTTTGTTTAGTGTTCGAGAAAAAAAAAATTATTATGTCGTAGTTATCTCCTTTCTGTACTCTACTTCTGTACGAAGTCATTTCATAGTTCACTGTACGTTATTTTTATGTCTGATACATACTAAACATGTATTAAAGGACTGAGGTGCTGCGTCGAAAAATGTCCTTTCTTCAAACCCCCACTCCCCCCCTCGGCCCCTCTCATCTATCGTACAAGACTGCGCCTTAATACCTCAGTGTGCAAGAAAAGCTGAGTTAAAAGAGAAACTATACCACGTGAAATTCGAATGGTTATGAGTTAATTTTGCATAAATGATTTACTATACACAAAAATTGTATTGTAAAACTTGACAGGAGCTATGATAGAAGCTGGATGGATATGCAAACTTGCAGCAACATGTCAATCGGATGCAGAATGTCCTGAAATATGTCAGTTTTTCGGCATGGGAGGTGGCAAAAGCTCTTGTGTTGCCCGCCGGAACATGGCTATTCTTGACAAGTCCTGTAATTGTTGTATTCTTCCTCCTTAAATGGAACACTGTGTTGTCTTCTGGACTAAACGACTCTTAGTCTACAATTTGGAATGAAAAAAACAACATTTCTGTCTTTTCCCCACCGTCTAACCAGCTTGTATGTATCCCAACGTATCCAAGTATCTAACCCTTTAGCCTTTGTTCAAGGTTAGTTTATGGCTACAACAGATAAAAAGTCAAGTTGTTAAACAAGCTAGGTAAGGTAAAGGTTTTCGTTCATTGGGAAAACAGGGCTTGTTTTCGCATGTACGACTACCATTGAGGCCTTAAGCCACATCAGATTTATGCAACTCAGTTCAATGGAAGGGATGCCAATAAAAAACTACCAAGATACAATGTTTTACCAAGAAAAACTAGATACTCAACTCTAAAAAATGATGAAGATTAATTTTAAGGAATGGAAACCAAAGACTTCTATAGCCTTGCCAATTAAAACGCACCGAGATGAAATTATACATCATGAGACTAACTCAAGTCATGTGCACCAACTAGGCAACTACATAACTAAGGGTTTAATATCTGCAAAGCAGTGCACTTATTCCTAATGAGAAATGATCTGCGTGGTTTTTGAGATGTCGCTGCTGCACATTTGCGAAAATTGCGCTCATGATCCGTCGCTCACGATTTATCACCTGACCTCAAAATGCGGGGCAGGAACACCTTTAGGACCAAACTTCACTCATGGCCATCACCTCTACCCTAAAAACAGGGCAAAATTGCAGTATATAGTAAATCTTTACTCTTCACTCTCCTCTGACTCGCTTTCTTCTTCACTCTCTTCCAAGTTGAGATGATTTAGATTCCTTTCCAGTGGAGGAAGCCCGTCATCTGAATCGCAAGAATTGGCCTCTTCATCACTCACAACCCCATCCTTAGCTTGTTTATCTAGCAGGGCTTTGGAGGGCTGTGGGTTCCGTTGTTGGGATAACCATGCATTCTGCACTGCAAGTGTCTCAGCACTATCTTTGCATTCGGAATAAGCCTTGAGGAGCTCCTTGTTAAGTGACAAGAATGCATGGCCCCACTTGAACTTGCCAAGCAATAGATTCGCTGTTTCCTCCTCACCACAGATAAACAAAGCAGCAGACAACGCCTCCACACAAGACAGTTCACATGGCCTGCCATATTTCACTGGGTTTGCTGCTACCAACCAAGGCAGCAGCCGAGGAGCACCACAACGGAGCTTCACAAATGGTACATCACTTAACCGGGCCCAGGAGCAGTCCACAACAGCCAATCCACGCTGTTTGATTAGAGGGTAGTCCTCTCTTGAGACGCAGTGCGTCCCAACAGGGCTCAGGACAACACCTCCAAATCCAGCAGTCACACGCAATTCTTTCAACAAGTTAAATCTAGCTAGCTTCCGTCCTGTACACCTTTTTGCATCACACTGTCCAAAATCCCACATAGCAAGTTGAATTCTTGGACTTGAAGGTTCAGCCTCTTCATTTATCGTGTTTACGTTGGGAAGAGACTCACTTTCCACAGAGGGATCATAGCTAGAGCTCGACTGACCTCGATGAGAGTGGTTGTTTTTTTGCCGTCTGGGCTTGTTGTGTCCCATAGGATACGGCTGACGAACTACAGATCAGTAGCTCTTAAGGTAATCTCTATATTCAGTAAAATAACATCATTTAGCAGTCGACTCAACCTCACGAAAATAAACAAGTAGGTAGTGAAATATAGAAGGATACACAAATTAATATGTATTAATGACAAAAGTAAATCGAAGTCTATAACATCATGCCAAGCGCAATTGGAATGAAAATGCCATGTACGCCACGTCGCATATTGTTGATTCCCTACTTTGGTTGTAATCAAATGCTTGCAAAATGCAAACTCTTGCAAATGCACTAGCAAGTTAACACCAACCACATATTCTTGGGAGAGACTGTAGACGAACTCCCTACAAGCTAAATCAACTCAAGCTCCATGCAAGCCCAAGCTACCTAATCGCTTCGGAACCCTTTAGGAGTTATGACCGAGTGTTAATGTTCCTCCCACAATAAAATTAAAGGCCATATAAACGATAATGCATTTTATTGCAAGACTACTGTTCTTCAGCTCCCTTCCATGGAAGAGATGACACCATAATACTATGTTTAATCCAAGTAACATCAGATGCCCATCTACTAAAAACTGATGATTGTCAATTAAAAAGGAATCAAAACCAACCAGTCCAATAGCCTTACTAAATACTGTAACATACAATTCTTTTTTTTTTTTTTTTTTTTTTGGTGATGGTCAATGCAATTTGCAATATACCGCTAACATAAATGAAAGGTTCAAACTTTCCATCCTAAAATTCATAATAAGCTAACATAAATGAAAGGTTTAAACTTTCCATCCTAAAATTCATCAGCGGCAAAATGGATCACCAAAAGTTTGAATAAGCTAACATAAATCGAAAACAATAAAGCAAGTAGAAGAGAAAGTGATATAGATACTGTACTGGGGGAGTACTTACAGGTAGCCAGCAGGTGATGGAGATGATCAAGTGGTTTGTGACTTTGTGGGAAGGTCTTTGTTTGAGGAGCCTACACTCTAAAGCGCACTAAACCTAAAGCAAGGAAAAAGGCGTAAACCAAAAAAGAAAACAAATAAATTATTTTTTACAAAAGGACTATTCTTAACTTAAATTTAGATGTATCACGAATTAAGTTATAGATATCATTTAGCCTTGGGATCATTTTTAATATCGAGATAATATTGTCCTCGACTTTTACTTTTATAACGAAAATCTATTTGCTCGTGGAATAAAAATCCAAGATCTCCATTATGATTTTCTTTCCGTGTCCTCATGTCTCTAAAAGAGCCTTTACCATCAACTTAGTAAAAAATATATTGCTAGTTATACAACTTTAGAAGTTATATTAATATATCTATATGAATAAACTATATCATAATATTAAGTTTTTATAAGTTTTTCCTTGCAATTTGATAGAATATTTTCGGTCCAAAGTTGAATCTCGATGAGCGAGAAGAACGGAGTATGAATTAACATTACGATTATACATTTTCATGTTTATCTATGAAAATTGTAAAAATCAAGACATTCAACTTTATCTTATCCATCTTGAAAAATTTAACTCATTTTTCAGATGTAGCATGGGTACATGAGTTAATTTTTTTTAACTGACTCTGATGCATAAACTATATCATGACACTTGACAGGAGCAAGAATAGAAGCTGGATGGATATGCGACTTAATTGAAACTTGTCAGCTGGAAATAGAATTGTCACAGAATGAGCCACTTTTTCAGCATGGCACATAATAGCAAAAGCTCTTGTGATCCTCGCGCGAAAGTGGCATCCTTTCAACAAGACCTGTAACAGCTTTACTCTTAACAGTATACAGTAATGGTAGTCGTTTCTTAGTTTTTCTATAAGTATAACAAGACTAGTTAGACTACGAACTGCAGATTCTGTAGTGGAACTACACAATCTACACTCAATTTGTTGTTCCAGTATTTTATCAGCTTAGTGTATCTAAAAGTCTGAATCAGCGTACTCGGTAACATTGTTGCCTGCTTCTGTTACCTTTTAATAGTCCAATATCACACATCATTACAAACACACAAAAAGTTCGTGTAACTCACACAATCATACATTTCTTTTTGTTTGGCATGGTAATCCATGTAATGAGAGACCAAACAATTTAGTTACGTAAAGGCACGGGCTTTCTACTAGGCCACATTTCTATTTTCTGGAAATATTTAGCCGGGACAACGCCATCGAAACCTTCTGTCAATATCACCTTATTATCTGACAAGTAAAGCTTCATTCCATCTGTCAAAGTGAAATTTCACAGTATCAGAAAATGCTAAAGCAACCATCCAATAGTACTTTTCTGTTTTTTGCTTTGCATCAAGGATATAAAAGGGTTTTAAATCCTCTCCACGACCTATTACATACACTCGAGAGTACATACTCTTAGGTACAAGTATATTTTAGGTACCTTAAAAGTATTTTTTGTGTACATTTCATAGGTTTTATGTATCATAGAATGAAGATGTTGTATATTTTCATTTTATAGGACGTACATAATTTCACAATAAAGTACACAAATAAACTATTCAAGGTAAAACAATACCTGAAGTTATATTCAAGAGTACGTACTCTCAAGTGTACTACGTACCTAATAATTTGCTTATGCCCATCTATAAAGGTAACGCAGAAATCAAGAAGAGTCCATGTCCAGTTTACAAGGTTCAGAATAGCACAACTTTACCTTCCAAAGCTTTCTTGACATCCAGGAAAATCAGCATATTAATATTGTGTCTCATCCCTGAACACATAACAATAGACGTTAGCTAAAACTCGAGCAGACTCCTACAAAAATATTAGACAGTCACCATCCAATTATGTTTCTTTCTTCTTTTTAGGACCACCATTTTGAGTTTGACAATCGTACAGTTGAGAAGCCCCGTAAGAAGCCAGAAAATATATCAATTGACAACAATATGCTTCATCACATGCAATGATGATCAGGTCCAGAGAATATTACAGCACATGAAATAATGGTTGGAAGCGGAAATATTCATCGTTCATACCGCTTGTTACTTTGTGATCTGATGGCAAGCCACGTGCGAAGTGAACGTGTAACCTACTCATTCGCTTGAGACCAGACTGAAGAATCGGTTTAAGAAACTCCCTATAAGTGCCATGGACACATACTGCACATTTTGACAAGGCAAGACCTTAGGCTATCTGGAAAAGTAACTTGCCAATCAAGAACTGCTCCCACAAAGCACTGAATACTCTATGCTTACCAGTGATCTCCTCAGAGGAAGTAATTGGCTTCAGTAAGCTCTCACTTTCTACAATCTGAAGAAATTGATTGGGGAAGAATGAGTTATCAGAGCTTAATGAAAAAGATAGCAGCAGATACAAAGGGGATCAAATATGACTAATGACACCAAAAATTAATGGTACCAGCAATTTAATGACTTTTTCAGTCAGCAATTATAATTCAGCTGCAGAGAAATCTCACATTTACAGAATGCCCTTGGTTTGCCCGTATAAATAATTCACCATTTTCTTCCAAGAGACCAAGCCTCTGCTTATTGTCTGTCCTTACAGCCTGAATTTTTTGTTAAGTTCATAGGAAAAGCATTAGATACTCCTAGCAACGTACCTGATCAAAATCGAGCAGGTTCACAGGTAACAGGAAACAAGGATGACGCTTTAACCAAGCAAAAGAATCAAGATATATTCCAAATATATAGTAGTTAAAGACTTATCAAGGCCAAAAATTTCATAATGCAGGAGTGTTAGTTTAATGAATAAAGGCCAAACGATTTTCTACATGATTTAATAGTGCACTGATCAACAGGAGAGGTACTCCGTACACAATATATTCGTCTCTTAAGACATGCCCCTTCACAAACTACATTGCTGCAGAAAGTTAGATCCTAAGAGACAAATTAGATAGGGCTTCCACAATGAACTAAGCTAGAATATAGAACAAAAAAACAACAACCCAGTGAACTCGCAAAATAATTAAAGATAAGGGAGAAAATGACACATAGAGAAGAGGGGAAAGGAAAACATGTCTCACATGGTCAATCATATGATCGAAATTCCCAGAAGGATATAAGGACCCACTGGGAGGAGGAAAGGATAAAATATTTGTGTATAGAGGGTAAAAGCGAGGCAGAGTTAGCTGAAACTTAAAGGGATATTCTTACTTGCTTGATACGGAATTGTGATAATAAGAATTAAAAAATCCAGCCAGATGTAAATGATCAATGCAACAGTATTGCCCAGTAGGCACTAGGCTAGTCGAATGGAGAATTAAAGAATACAAAAATGTGAATAATTAGATCTCGTTTTTTCGAAGCTCACTTTTTTTAGTGATGACACATTCAAAAATCTTTAAGAAATATACAGATGTTCTAATAACTTGCTCAGTAAAGCAGTCATCCTCTAGCTTGTAGCCAATCAACATGGAACTGAGCTACCCATATGATTCATTCCTCTAAATGAAAACCATAGTCAACAAAAATAAACCAGCATTATGAGCTTTGTAGCTGCCTCATGGCACCAAGTGTGCACAGGAAATGCCTTTGGAGCATGAACCAAATTACCAAGACAGCTGAACAAAAAATATCACATAAACTATTAAAACACCAGGCGGTTGCCAATTGGTAGGCCACTATCCCACAAAACTGAAAGTTACTAGCACAAATCAACCTATAATACACAGGAAATCAACCTATAATACACATGTACTAAATCCAGGCATAAAGTCATATGGAATAATATGATGTTGATTCATTGATCTATACATGGAAGCACAATCAGCCAAAGAAGAAAAAGAATTATAGGACCAACCTCTCGAAATTCATTGATAGAATGTGAACTCAGTGGGATGTTAGCCCTACTTTTCATGTCCAACTTCAGCAAGTCCCGAACCCTGACATAGCCATCACTTCGCATATCTAAACTAAGCTCTGCTGCCGTATGCCTCAGTATGCGTGTCCTATGCATCAGAACCATGCCAAAGTAAAGTTAAAACTTAAAAGCCAACATTACACAGCTAGACAGCCAAAAGACTATTCTTGCTATTGAGAATCGGATTTTGATTCCTTAACTTGAGGGATAGGTTTGACTCTCACAAACAATATTCAGAAATAGATTTCTATTTCTGAACAAGTCAAAAAAATACAGGAGGTCCAAAAACACTTACAGGAGTCTATCAAGAGCATCAATTCTGCCTGACGGGCCAGAAGCAGCAGCGCCACGTCGGCGGCCTCTTGATCCACGGCTATTGCCTTCCATTTCCAAATGCCCCCATCCTCTACCTCCACTGCATTTTTGATGAAAAGAAAATTGGCATCAGCCTTACTTATCCTTGTTCATAAAGTAAATGGCCAAACCACTAGCCGTTGAATGAGATTGAATAGTTAGAGCTTAAAAGACTTCCATGTATTTCACCAAGACCCTTTGAAACTAAAGCAAATGAATTATATACATATACAGTAAATCGAATAAAAGGTCGAAAAAAGAAGTGAAGAGAAAGGGAGAGAGAGAAAAGGAGTAGCTTGACGCCTTGACCTTGAAGAGGGTTGTGATAGAGCGGAGGAATAAGAGAAGGGCCCGGTATTGGTATTGGTATTGGTATTGGTATTGGTATTGGTATTGGTGTTGGTAGTGCTAGTGCTAGTGCTAGTGCTAGTGTTGTTCCCTCTGTACATTGGATTTGGCGGTGGGAGGAGAGACAGAAGATTGCTTGTGGGGTAAATATAATTAGGATTACCAATTCTTGTTATGATTGATGATGAGAATCTGGAGAGCATCAATGCCGAGCTAAATGACTGGAAGAGGTTCAAAGTGAGTTAAATGACTTTAAGTGAACAACTGACAAGTGTTAGCAGTTTCACACTGACTTTAAGTGAACTGACGAGTTTCAGCGGTTTGTGGTAACCACTTACCTGTACTCCCAGTCACCAAGATTTCGAATTCTAACACTCTCTCTCCCTCACATACCACTCACTCCCTCACTCACTCACTCACATCCCTTTCTTCACCGGCCTCAAACACACACTCACTTCCACATACAAAGCTCAAATCTTTCCAACCATTTTCACCAAATAACCATAAACCCAACATTTTGCACCAAAAATGAACCTCACCCATCACCTCATTCTCCTCATACTACCCTTCTTCCTCATTTGCTCACAAACTGTGTGTGAAAATGCCGAGCTGAGAACACTCATCGAAATAAAAGCAGCTCTTGACCCTCATGGGACTTATTTATCTTCATGGACCATCAATGGCAACCCCTGTGGTGGCACATTTGAGGGTGTTGCATGTAATGGGTTCGGCAGAGTGGCTAACATCTCATTGCAAGGTAAAGGTCTTGATGGGGTCTTGCCTTCTGCCATAGGTGGCCTCAAGAACTTGACTGGCTTGTACCTGCATTTTAATAAGTTGAGTGGCCTCATTCCTAAGGAGATTGCTGGCTTGACTCAGCTCACCGATCTGTATCTGGATGTTAATAATTTTAGTGGGAGTGTTCCTCAAGAGCTTGGGAATATGTCTAGCTTGCAAGGTTAGCTCTTGATGCTTGGTATCTTATTGTAAAGTTTCAATCTTTTGTGACTTATGTTTTATTTACTTTAATCTAGGTCACTTATGGTTTCTACTATAATGGTCTTACTTCCTGTTCATGGACTTTTTCCTTAGTTACACTAATTACTAATTAACAATACTTGTGCTTAATAATACTCTTTTTTCTTTGCGGGTCTATTTCTTTGAAATTTTGAGTAGGAAGTAAAAAAAAAAAGCTTTGTCCTTGTAAGTTAGCTAATTGGAAGATTTTTGCCTTGATTTGGTCATGAAACCCTTGTAGGATACTGCATATACTATGCTGAATGGAAGTGTTCTCAAAGAGTTTGTTTGCTGTGCAGTTCTGCAGCTGTGTTATAATAAGTTAAGCGGGAATGTGCCTACACAGCTGGGGTCTCTCAAGAAGCTTACTGTTCTCGCTTTGCAGTATAATCAGCTAAGTGGAGCAATTCCTGCTAGTTTGGGAGAGTTGAACACTCTCATCAGGTTGGACTTAAGCTTCAACCATTTCTTTGGCTCTATTCCTGTGAAATTAGCTGAAGCACCATCGTTACGAATTCTTGATGTTCGAAACAACACTCTTTCTGGCAATGTGCCCTCTGGTAATTTGAACTTTGAATTGCTCTTTGCACTGTATCATTTCCGTAAAAAACTCTTTGATAGATGAATACAAAGACTCTGACTTGTGTTTTAAATACTGCAGCTTTGCATAGATTAAATGATGGATTCCAATACAATAACAATCCGGGTTTATGTGGATCTGGATTTGCTGCCTTGAGAGTATGTACGGATTCTGATAACCATAATACGAATAAGCCTGAACCATTTGCAGCTGGTTCTGTAGGATTTACGAAGAAAGGCCTGCCTGAATCAGCGAACCTTCAGCCAAATTGCAGCCAAACACAGTGCTTGAATCCCTCCAAGCACTCGCATATTGGTGTCATTTCTGGAGTAATTGTAATTGCTGTAGTTACTGCCATCGGTCTTTCCATGTTCTCTTGGTATCGACGCAAGAAACAGAAGATTAGTAGCAGCTTAGATAATTCTGATGGTCGAATCAGCACTGATCAGCTGAAGGATGTTTCTAGGAGGAGTGCTGCTCCTCTTATTAGCCTTGAGTATACAAATGGGTGGGATCCTCTAGGAAAAGGTTCCCAGGAATTTTTCGACAGTTATATGTTCAATTTGGAAGATGTGGAGTCTGCTACACAACATTTCTCTGAAGTGAATTTTCTGGGAAGGAGCAATTACTCAGCTGTATACAAGGGAGTGCTAAGAGATGGGTCTATTGTCGCTATCAAGCGCATAGCAAAGACAAGTTGTAAGTCTGATGAAGTTGAGTTCTTGAAGGGATTGAAGATTTTGACTTCATTGCAACATGGAAATCTGGTCAGGTTGAGAGGATTTTGCTGCTCAAAAGGGAGGGGTGAATGTTTTCTTATTTATGACTTTGTTCCTAATGGAAACTTGCTTCAGTATCTTGATTTGAAGGATAGTGATGAAAAGGTTCTCAAATGGTCTACTAGAGTTTCCATTATCAAGGGAATTGCCAAAGGTTAGTATTAGCTTAATTAGCTATTACGTTATGTCTGAGTTCACAATTGTTCTTGAAACCATTTATCTGCCATATGAACTACTATGAATGTACTGATTATGTGGCCCTTGCACAAATCTTGCTTGAGGAGTCATTGAAGTGGCAAATGAGTTACTAAAAAAACACATATATATTTAAATTTGTGAGTCTATACTTTTTCTAATAAAAATCCTAATCATGAATGAACTACAGTGCCACGTACTGTGAAATTAGTATTCTTAGATGAGCTTAGCTCTTGTATTTCCTCTGTTTCTTAGTTTCTGATTGCAGAGCTGGTATTATATTGAATCACAACCTTATGAAGCTTAAAAAAAAGGAAGAAGAAAGAAATGGTTCTTGCTAAATGAGCAAGATGAATAGGCAACTTTCTTTAAAATAATCTTCAGGTTGTCAAATCTTTTCTTTTATTTTTGTTTTTGAATTTTTTTTTTGTACAACTGTTGTGTAGAATAATTGGACATGGTTGAAGAGTAATGATTTGATGTGTGTGACAGTGAGAATGGGGTTGATTCCAACACCCTTCCTGTAACCTTGACATACTTTGAGGTGGCTTATACAGTATTATCGTATACACCTAGCATATATGAGAATCTTGCATTTTACATCTTAAATTTGGCTTTCGTATGCTGGAGTCATCAGCACTAAAACTCATCTGAGAGCTTTCATGTCGTTAGTTGCAAAGGAATTAAGTTCTCGTCTTCTTATTTGTGGTGCCTATGAGTTCACTCACTTACTCTTTTCGCTGATATTGTCACCAGGAATCGACTATTTACACAACCAGCAAGGCAGTAAACCTGCTTTAGTTCACCAAAATATATCGGCTGAGAAGGTGCTCATTGACTGGCGGCTAAATCCGTTGCTTGTGGGCTCTGGTCTCCACAAACTTCTCGCTGATGACATTGTCTTCTCTATGCTTAAAGCCAGCGCTGCCATGGGTTACCTGGCTCCTGAGTACACGACCACTGGAAAATTCACTGATAAGAGTGACATCTATGCATTTGGCATGGTTGTATTCCAAGTTCTCTCCGGTAAAGCTAAAATTGACCAGACTATTCGTCAAGGTGCTGAGTCAGGACGATTCGAAGACTTCATTGATGCAAAGCTGAGTGGGAAGTATGCAGAATCTGAGGCTACTAAGCTCAGTCAAATAGCTTTGCTTTGCACCGTCGAACTCCCTCATCAGAGACCAACCATAAACACTGTCAGACAAGAATTAAGTCTACTTGTTGACAGTTCTTGAAGTCGGAAGATAATAGTCCGGCCTTTGAAAATTAGTGAGAAATTGGCAAAATCTAACTGCCTGCTAATTTCATTTCTAATGTGTAGGACATTGATGTAACCGTGTATGTAACATTTGTGCTCTAGGTTGGAATTAGGCTAGTCTGTTGCCATCTTAGAAATTTTGTGCAGACAGCCAATCTGCTGATGTTGTTGTAAGCTAGTCAGTTGTTAGGTAGGTGTACTCACTAGACTGGTGTCGTGTATTATTCTATGAATCTTGTTTCGGTAGTTTTTTCTTTCACAAGTGTCATCGCCAGCTTTCTTGTATATTTGGGTGTTTATTTTGAAGTGGGAGATTTAGATGGTTCAGAAAGTAGTTTTGCTTCCACCTTACTTTATCCACCCTTTATATGGCCCTTGCACGTTGGGTTAACTGTAATCCTATATCAGCCATCTGACCATCTCTCTTTTAAATAAGATCTTTTCCTTTCGTTTTAAGTGGAGTAGTTCAAGTCATTATTCATGAAAGTTGTTGCAGAAAGTTGGGATGACATGAATGAAAATGATATGATATGTGCATACTAAACTTTTTTGCAACACGTTCAAATGTAACCATCAAGCATATATTGGAGGCACAGATGGAGCATTTACTGTGTACACTTGAGCTGCTCTCAGTTTGGGTCCCTACTGAAGAAAGCTACCGTTCTTTATAACTGCCCATGTGAACTCTGCCCTTCATAGCAAAATCATAGAAGTGATACTGTTTTGCTCCATTTGCCTTCATTCTGATAAAGCATGCTATTTCATCCCATTGGGGACAAAACTTAGCTCCATCACTTCTCTCGTCCTTTCTCTTTTACTCCACTACCTTGACCCTTCCTTCCCATATGTGACATTAGTTAGTGTGGTACTGGTTGCTCTGCGAAATTGAGTGTTCCCTGAAATTTCTATCTACACTTTCAAGAAAATTTGTGGGGTATGGGGGTTGATGAATGGTTAAGTGAGCTGTTTCTGCGGCAAACATAATAGTTTCCTGTTAAAACTTTTAAACATTTTCATGAAACAAGATACTGCTGTAAGGTATATAATTTTTTCATCAATTAAAGTGTGCTCAGCATACAAGTATGTTTGCTATCCAATAAACTAATAAAGAAGCATGATAACTTGATAAGGAGTGTTCGGTCATTATGGGAAATTACCTTCAATGCCAATTGCCAAGGAAATTCTCCATTACTTCAACATAATGTGTAAGCTTCTAAAATTCACATGTGCTTTTATCAAATCCAAACTCTTCACTTCAAGGCATTCCTCCGTCATGTCTATACTTCTATTTTTCTAATATTTCTTTTTAAACTAAGATATAGACCATGTACACCCGACAAGTTAATAAAGAAAAATAATGTCACATATTTCAATTAGGCTTCATGAATTTTAAAAAGGAACAAAGTTGTCACAAGTTCTCATTTCTGCAGATGTCAAGCTGATTAGGTTTCTATAAGAATGTAACCAAGACATGGTTTAAACTCGCCTACATCACTGTTCTTATGACTCTTAGTGAACAACATCACTGTACTTGTGCCTTTCTTAGGAAAAATGGAATAATAAAAATAGTAAACCATTTGTGAACATTTGTATGAAGGGGTCTCAGATGAAGAAATATCTAACCCATATTAGTTGCCAAAAGAGTAATACTGTATGTTTTTAATTACGATTTCTACTATTTCCAATGAGAATTAAACACCAGTATCGGTACACGCACAATCATACAGTAGGTGTGTACGTGAAACAAAAATGTCATATTCACCTGAAAACTCATTGCACCTTCGTGAACAATCTTGACAAATAATCAAAGATGCTAAGTGCAGATATCTCTCCAGATATGGACATCCTTATAAATTGAACATGTGAAATTCATGAATGGACCTAAAAATTTCCTGAATGAAGAGAAATACCAAGTCGATCTAAGCCCTCTGGATAGACTCTCGTTGTAGTCTTGTAGAATTTGTATGCGTGTTCCATCATTGGACATTGACGTAACGCATAGATTTACTTCACAGCTTTTCCTGTGTCCTGCATGTGAGTATTTCTTGTCAGCTTCTCAAACCACTGGTCTTATTTTGTCGAATTAGTCCTGCACTCCTGCTTCTCTCTGATTTTTAGTCCTCTTATGCAAGAGTGCGACTGTGCGAGTTCAATATTATTAATGTTCTCTTGAAACTGCTTAGCTCTAGTCAACTTTACAGAACTCTTTCTGCTGTGTGCTATTTCTTGCATATATCAGCATCCAAGTATCCAAAAAATAAAAGTGAATTGTGCACTTGGTCGCTACCCTTCTATTACAAAAGACAACAGGGAATTTATTCGCTGTCTCCATGTTCAGAACTTGTAACAAATCAGATATTATTAGCATCCCTAGTGACCATGTACCATAGTGATTTTGAAGTAACATAATTATCCTAATTCTTCATAAAGAAGGCTCCATATCATTGTTTGATCTACCACAGGTTGAGGAAATGCAAATTGCTGATGCATAGAGAAGGATGATGTTGATATATCAAAAGCAGCTCATGGTTTCGATCAATCCAGAAGAGATTAAGATATCACTGCAGGATGACATAATTGGGGCAGCTTGGCCTCCCCGAGAACCAAGAGTTGAATATTCTGTGTTATCTACTAGACAAATATATTCTCAAATCTCAGGCCACTGAAGTTCTATCCGGTTGCTATGATATAAATGTGCTAGAGCTGAGATGGTGTAATCTGTGTTATCTACAGAGTTCAGGAAATTTTAAGAGGGTAATAGAAGCAAGATGGAAGCAGAAAATCAGATATAAACTTGTAAAAGCAAATATAGACACTTCATCAGAGAATATTACAATTAATTATTGATATCACATTTACAATAAGCTTGTGCATGCATTTCTGGGAAATGTCTCATATACATACATTTAGCTATCAAGAACTAATGTCTAAGATGTAATGAAGGCTTTGTACTTATGGTTTTCTCCAAGGCATGATAACTCTTGCTGAATTAGTTCACTAGTTCCAACTCTGTGAATTCTGCATCTGACTCCAAGCTCAATCCTGAAGCATGGAAGTCTTCCAATAGAGAATACACTTCTCCAGCATGAGGATGGGATGTATCTCTAACCAAGAATTCATGGACAACTCCATTGAGTTCAATAGAACTGCAACCAGGAAGCTTTTTCAGAGCTCTATTTCCCATATCAGCTCTGATTCTGCTAACATCATTCCACATACCAAACCCAGCATACATGTTGGACAGAAGCACATAAGAACCAGAATAAGTCAGATTAACCCTGATTAGATGATCAGCAATCAGCTGACCCAGATAGAAGTTTTTATAAGTTATACAAGCACTAAGCAGTGTCCTCCATATGATGTCATTTGGCTCAATAGGCATGTCATCAATAAAACTTTTTGCTTCTTCAAGATGCCCGGCTCGACAAAGTATGTCAACCATGCATCCATAGTGCTGGAGTTTCGGCTCAACTTTATGAATTCTCCTCATTAGCTCAAAACACATTTGTCCTTCCTTCACCAACCCAGCATGACCACAAGCATTAAGCAGTCCAATAAATGTAATATCATCTGGCTTAAGACCTAGAGTCTCCATCTTCATGAAAAGCTCAAAAGCTAACCCACCCAACCCATGAATAGCAAATCCTCCTATCATAGCATTAAAATGGTCTACATTCTTCCCTGCCAAACTTTCAAACACCTGCATAGCATTCTCAATGCTGCCACACTTCGAATACATGTCTATAAGAGCAACACCAAGATTCCCGTCAATAACAAAACCATGGGCCTGAATATAGGAATGTATTGCAGTACCCTCATCAACCTGCCCCAACTGCGCAATGGCAGAAAGGACTATTGACAGGGTGGTCTTATCAGGCAACAAATTATCCAAATGTAATATATCATCGAAGAACTTCAACGCTTCCGCAAAATTTCCATGTTGAACATATGCAGCCATCATCGCATTGCAAACCACAATATCTTTTTCTGGGACTTGATCAAACAAACTCCTAGCAACATCAAGACTACCAATCTTTCCATAGCCATCAATCATTGTCGCCCAACTGATCACATCCCGTTGAGGCATTCGATTAAACAATTTACTAGCAACTTCCATATTCTTACACTTGACATGACCATCAATCATCAAATTCCAAGTAACCGAATCCCTCTTAGGCATTATCTCAAACAACTCCCAAGCTTTACCAATCTCACTTTCCAGCATCACATAACCCCCAATCATACAATTCCAAGTAACCAAATTCTTCTCCTCAACCGGCATTTGATCAAACAACTCCCTACCAAGACCCACAAACCCCGCCTTCACATACCCATCAATCATAGCATTATACGACACCGAATCTCTCACAGGCATTCTATCAAACACTAGACGTGCAAGCTCAACACACCCGCATTTCACATACAACGAAATCAAACAATTTTGTAGATACAATTCCGACCCAATCTCCAATTTCCTCAACAACCCATGAATCTGCACCCCTTCCTTCAAAAATCCGAGCCGCGAACACGCTTTCAAGACCAAGGAAAAGGAGTATTTATCCGCACAAAAACCCTTCTCAACCAACAAAGTAAAAACCAAAATAGCTTGCTTTGGGTCATGATCACCAAAAGCATATGACTTAATAACAGCATTAAACAAAAAGGGATCAAAGATGGTATCTTTCAGCGGAATAATTGCATGTTGTGAGAGTAAAAGATAGTGGGCGAATTCAATAAGGGGTATATAAGGGGAAGAAGAAAAGTTGAGGATAAGTTTAGTGGTAAATGAAGGGTTTTTGATGAAGCCAGTAGTTATAAGACGAGCATGGATTTGTTTGATGTCGTAGAAGGTTCTGCAATGGTGGTGGATGAGTGACATATTCGTGGGAAAGTTTGAGTTCCATGGTTGAGTGAGTGATGCTGTAAGTAGAAGCATTAGAATTAGCGGGAAAGTTCGGTATTTTTGAGTGACACTTTAAGTTGTTGTTGGTTGTTATTACTTATTAGTGGTTAGATACTTGGATGTGCTTTGCTTGGCCCTAGTAAGTGGAGTCTAAGGATGCCTTACTTAGTTACTTGTGTTGTGGATCATAATCTAGAGTTCCATCAAACAAGTATTGGTCTGATGTTGAAGACTTACATGTTATTACTTCAATTCTATTTTGTTCATTGTAATTATTATCTAGAGTAATATTTGGATAATAAGTGTAATCCATTTATGAACTATGATTATACTCAAATATATGAGATTTCGACATAAAATGCGAGTTTTTAATATTTCAATAAGGTTTTTTTTTATATATATTTTATTATTTTTTTTTTAAATGTTCATATAAATTTTAGGAAACTCATTTTTAATATTTTAACAACTTATATGTTGAAATTTATATATCTGTCTATAACTTATGGTCTAACCGTCTGATCCAAGTATGTGATTATTCTGGCGCCTCATTTAATTTGAGTTGTATGAAGAGTTGATGTCGATACATATATTAAAGAATACACAACTAGAATGATGTCTAGTTTATGGAAATTTGTTTGTTTTCTTTCGAAAGAAAGATGCATTTATGAAAGCTTGTTTAACACAAATTTTTTTCTTCAATAATTAAAATAGCTTTTGAAAAGTTTGGATTAACCTAAAGATAGCTAATGTTGGCTAGAATTAATAATCACTAATGTAGTTATAGAATGACCTGTTCCAAAAAAAAAATAAAAAATAGAATGGCCTTCAACTGATGAACTTATACCAGTTTAATCATAAAGAAAATAAGAGATAATCCATGAGTTGTGATTTGCACGATAAGATATTTTGAAAACAAAATCACAGTCACAATTTTGAATAGATATTAATTAAAGAATCATATGAGCAGCGACCAATGACAAGTTCAAGTAGATAATGTCTACTAAAAAGCTAATCGTGCAACAAATACGTTAGTGGAAAAGTACCGGCAAATTAGTCTTCAATTGATTATTCAAGCTCCTGATCAAGAGTTATGACTTACGAGATATTGTACGAGAAGATATTTTAGGAATGACAAAAACTTGTTAGAGTAATTTTTTTTTTACATGGTTTATTCCTTCATTAGGAAAAATAAGTTATGTTTTACTAGCATTATGTTCTTCGGTAAGTTTTTTTGCTCTAAAAATATTGATGAAGAAAATCAAGAAGGATATTGTATGGTGTATAGGACAAACTGCTACCTTTTTTTGGTATATTTGAGCAATATTAATGTTGTGCATGAGAATATGAGAATTAAGTTGGGATACTTTCACATAGGTTGACCTTTCAATCACTCACTAGGTCAACCTTACTCCTCAAATTATGACTATGATTTTTGTTTGAAATCCCCAATCATGTAATATTTTAGTATGCGCGTACTGAGTACAATTATTTACAAAAGGCTTTGAATTTGGAATTTGGAACACATTTATGAAAGTAACTTGTGAGGTACTAATTCATGTTTCTATGTAATATCTTGATATTGTATTAACAAAAACGATACATGATGATGATGATGATGATGCAATAATAGTGCATCAAATATATTCATTGTATTGGTTCTGTGATTGGTATATTGAGATCAGGTTCTGCATTGCCGCATTGGTGACTGTGTATATTAGATCTTTTTCTTCTGACTAACAGTATGTCATGACGACTTTTATTTGCTGGATAAGCAAAATGCACATGGTGATGCCTACCTAAGATTTCAATGATCGAACGTTACTTTGAAAGTTAGACTTCGGCCTTACTTCAAAACAAAAACTAAAGAAACGGTTTGTTCATTGTATTGGTGTCAATGTATTGTCTAATATAATGTGATTTATTCATTTCGTTCATTGTATTGGTGTTATTGTTCATTCCACCAAGGGGAGCTAGGAGGGGGGCAAACATAGCCACATTGGTTTGTTAGATAAGCTCAGCACTTGACTTTTATTGTAGATCAGTAATAATCTGATCTCTAACATGTCTAAAAGTTTTGACATACATAAAGAGGCAAGACATGGAAACTTCTAAATATGAGTTTCTCTATGTCCACCATTGAAATGACATTGCAGCAATCATCACAGCTTTACCAAAAACTACAAAGCTAGATGTGCATCACAAAGTTGTCCTTAGTATTTACATCCTAAAATGAAGTGGCCGATCAAGTCTAAGCATGGATCACTTTCTGTTGGGGGCAAGTCACCCTGAACACATGCTCCTCGCCAGTGCACTTGTCCACTTTTACTATCCACTTACTCCTCTTTCCACTCAGTCCATTCCCATAACCCCTAAGACCATGGTGTTTAGGCTCTTTGCTGCTCACTAGTAGCCCTTCTCCAATAGGTAAGAAGTGACCCCCTAACTCGTTACATGAAGGTACCATATGTTGTGCATTATACCCAACAACAACTGCCCCGCCCTCGCCACTAACCCGACCCGTCTGAGCTGCCTTGAAAATCCCTTTGTGACCGTCGATGTCGCAATCGACGGTCACAAAGTCCGCACCCTTGTAGACACTTGTCAACAAGGATAGTGGATCCCCAATCACAAACTCTACGCGGTCCACATAGCGTGACAACTCGAGTTTGGAAATCTTGAGCTCCTTAGGGCCAGGTAGAATGCAAACCACCCGTCCGCCAGTCTGCTGGGCAGCAGCCACCAAGCCCAGGGTGGTTGGGCCTGCAGTGGACCCACATACCTCCACCATGAGCTGGGCATTGTTACCCCCTGCTAGGGCTGCTATGAACTCTGCCACATCAGGCTCTTTTCCTCTTTTCCCCTGATAAAAATGGACCATAAAAATATCAGTCACTATAGTACACAAAAATGATAAGATAACAAAGCAAACATATACAAACGCAAGAGATTACTAGTCTAGGTGATTTGGTTTCATGTATACTCACCATTTTTATGGTTCTAAGGTAAGCTTTAGTAGCATTTTCAGCAGACCAATGTTCCATCTTGGTGTAGGTTGTGATGATGTGTGTGTAATTTACTGATTGGTGTATTCTTTTTCTTGAGCTCTGGAGAAGCGACCTACTCAACGAGTATAAATGTGTATATATAACAAGAATGAAAGGCTTGGATTTGGGAAGCAACTGAGGCAGGTTCCATATTTATAGTTAATAGAAAAATGAAAAAGGACCTAGTTCTTACCAACTAGCTTTGCTGAGTTGCTGACCAATTGTTTGTTATGGTGTTAGTATACGACAATCTAATAATCAATTGTGCATTATTGACGTTTCCATTTATTTATGGTGTATGAATAGCAGTTCTGATCTACCTGTTTTGTTTAGGAAAAAAATAAATACGACTTACTCTTTGGCTCTTTGCAACTCTTTTCTCGTATCTATTCCACCTTGAGTAGGACTTGCCAACTAGCTATGCACATCGAACCAGTATTCGTATTGCCATTGTAAAAATTGACCCAATATTATCGAATACAATCAAGTGTTAAGCATTCAATTTTTCACACATGAGTCCAACGAGATGGCAACAAATCCATTATTCATCTCATAACTAAATAATTTTTAGTTAAGTTGGTTTTCCTCACAAAGAAAAATAAAAGGATTGAAATATTCCAAAGTTGAGCCACAGTCAACACCTATGCTATTGCTAATTACTAACTTTGTTGTTTCTCTAAGTACATGTTTCATGTTTTATAAATCAAGTGATGTCGATCTGCTGACCTATTTGAGCAAACAAAGCTAAAAATCTCTACAGCACCTGTTTATGTCAAGTTCAACAGTGTTTCACTGTTTTGTGATGTCGCCATGTCGTGGCGGGAAATGTAACTATATACTCCGTATTACGAACAAAGGACCACGGCAACAGAAAAATAAAACAAACCCGAAAACTATATTGTATGCCCAAAATTACCGTCGTCCTTTGTTCCTAACATCAACATTGTTCCTAACACGCTAATTTTTTGGAGAAGAAGGTTATATAAAGGCATGAAAAGTTATTTTCTCCATTAGTACGGGACGAACTTAGAACCAAAAATAACCCACAACCTTGCATTACTAACACTGTAAGTGGAATTAAGCTTCAATATCATCAGAAACACTAAATAAAAGAAAAAAACATATGAAGTGATCAATTATGAGATATTTGATATAACAATGGGACAATCTACATGCATAACAAAAGTATTTCATATATGGAAGAACAAATGTAGCTCACCTGGTTAAAGTTCAGTTATTTCAAATGTTATAAAATTTGAGGTTTAATTTTCACGTGTGATTCAGTGCGCTCAAACATGATGAGCCAGTCCAAGAAACAGAGGGAGAACATGTCGCCAATTATCCCCTTTAATGGATGCTGCAGACTCGTCAGTCTCTAATACTGACATTAGGACACATAAACTTAATGTTTTCGTGACCTTCCTTCCTAGATGCTCGTTAGTATTTGGTCTAGTTAAGCAGTCTTAGTCAATTATGAAATAGTTTATATATTAAATCTGTCTAGAATTCGGTATTAGCTTATCTGTAATGTCTATGACGAGGCCTACCAAAATGCTAAGTGTACTCTCAAATAATGTTACTCCGTAACATTTTTGAATGATGATCTATTTTCTTTACACAAATTAAACCTGACGCGACGGCTTTGTTCCTCGATGTATAGACCGAACAAAATTTGATGTCAACAATTAAGCGACGCACGAGGAAACATGAATATATTATCATCAACTTGCATGATACCAACACCCAATCTAACCATGAACCCACCCATAGATTTTAGGCCAGGTATGTTCTTCTTCCTCATTCATTTTTTTTATCTTTACGAGATATTTCTAAAGTGTTTTACACTCAAATAATCACTTCATGCTGGTGTCAACCAATGCATGGACCATGTACTCATGTATATGGTATAACATATACACATAGGGTTAAAAAGAAATAAAATAGCAAATTACCATGTTAACCCCTCTTTTTAACTCCATGTGTATATGATACTCCATATACATGAGTATAGGATCCAATTTACCGGTATCAACGCTAGTGTAAGGAAATCTTTTTTTTAGTGTCTTTTAGCAAAAGTATCATTCATAAAAGCAATAACTTTTATGAATAATATGTTTTACACCACTTTATACTACAATTCCTTTAAACCATGGAAGAGGACGTTGAAAGGTTAATTAGTTGCACGATTAGTTTCAATGGCAATTATATATATTTTTTCACAAACTTTATGAGCTCATAATAACAATGAAACAAATTAACACGACAAAGCACGTAGATAAATTTGAGTAACAAAAAACAAGAAATATAAATAAAGCTATTAGCTAGATTGACTTAGTTTATATTGTCTTTAGGGTATTGGCTATGATATAGGTTAAGGTTTTATTATTAGATTTATGGATATTATGGCATGTAAGGGTGTATAATTTCTGCCAAAGGAGTCCAAAATGGTGTATACTTTAGTCTTGGGAGTTTTGCTCCTCTTAATATAAACAAAATGCTAAATAGATATTGTAAATTATTAATTTAAGAGAAAACAGAACAATCTATCTATATATAATTGCAAGAAAAACTAACATATATATATATATATA
>CAAKMY010122381.1:0-26975 GCA_901111285.1 Corrigiola litoralis | reverse complement strand
AAAGTTACTAGAGATACAAAAAATAAAGTTAATAAGATAAATTGAAATAGGAGAGATAATGTGGTGGGTTTAGTAAAAAGTAGGAAAGAGAAAAAAATGTTGTCATAACATTGATGTTGCTAATGGAGAGAGAATAATATATATGGTTGTTGAATGTGAGTGTTGGGGTTGGGAAGAGAGAGAAATTATTAAAAAATATAGTGCTGTGGATGTTATAGTGTTGCTAATGACTGTGGTCTAAGTTAAGAGTAGTTCATGTTAAACTTTAACTTTTTTTTTTGAAAATAAAAGTGATTTCATAGATTCAAAGTCATACTGCATCTACATTAGATATCAAGTACAATGAAAAAAAATTTAACAAAATCAAACAACAATCTTCTTCAATCAAACTGAGGATCCTTTGTGTCAGATCTACTATATTTGCATACCCTGTATTCCAATATCGTTGTTTCAATATACAACTTTTTATATGGGGGCCTCAAGTGACATATGTCCCAAGCAAATATTCCTCTCACAATTGCCATTGAGAAGGTTTGAACCTGAGACCATAAGGAATCTCACCATCCACCTTAATCAATTGAGCCAACCCAGATGATGTAGGTTAGCATATTAGATATGAAGACTGAGTACAATTATAGGAGGGAGATGTATACAAGATACATCTAAAGAAGTGTAGAGGAAGAAGAACTCTAGTAAAAGTAATAAGAGAAAATTAAAAAGGTAAAGAGTAATTTGGGAATAAAAGATAATATAACTCGAGACTTATGGAGGCTCACCTTCTCCCCTGATGCTTGACAAAACTTATCTAAACAATCACGAATGATGGCAGCTTGATCCACAGTAGCCTCTGCGAACAATATTAAATCATCAGCGAAGAACAAGTTAGACAACAGAGGTCCATTACGACTGGCTTGAATAGGAATCCATTGTCCTTGCTGTATAAATGAGTCTATCAGTTGATGAAGCCTCTCAAGATACATAACAAAAAGATAAGAGGACAGCGGATCGCCCTGTCTCACTCCTCTTGAAGGAGTGAACGCTTCTGTGACTTCACCATTCCACAAAACTTGCATGGAAGGGGATGTAACACAATTCATAATAACTTGCACTAGAGACTCAGGTATGCGCATTTGAGTTAGGGTCTCTCTTATGAACGACCATTTCAATCTATCATAAGCCTTTTCTAGATCCACTTTAATAGCTATGATGCCTTTGGACCCCTTCTTACGTCGCATAGAGTGGAGGACTTCTTGAACTATAACAATATTGTCTGTGATTTGTCTACCTGGAACGAAGCCACTCTGAGAGGGAGAAATCAGGAGAGGGAGAACTTGTTTTAACCTGTTAACCAATAGCTTGCTAGCTATTTTGTAAGTCACGTTACAAACCCCAATAGGTCTCAAATGAGTGACTAATTCTGGGTTATCAACTTTTGGAACTAACACAATAAAGGTATTGTTCAAACCCTCAGGCATGTCGTGCCCCTTCAACAAGTCTAAAACTGTCTTGCATACACTAGGAGCCACTAGAGACCACTGCTTCTGGAAAAAAAGAGTTTGATATCCCATCAGCACCTGGAGCCTTGAGAGAAGCCATGCTCTTGATGACAAATTCGACATCCGAAACAGTGAAAGGCCTAAGAAGGCCAGCCTTCATCTTATGATTCAGGACATTGAAAACCCCTGGAGGTAATTCATGAACATAAGAATTAGGGTTAGGATCTGTATACAACTCTTTGAAATACGAGACAACAAATTCTTGCACTTCTTGCACATTGTAGACCCAATCTCCTTCATGATTTCGAATAGCAACAATTTTATTCCTCCACCTCCTGATGACAGTGCTCAAATGGAAGAACGAGGTGTTTCTATCACCATCTCGAATATAGTCTGGTCTTGATTTCTGATACCAAAGGATCTCTTCCCTTTCTAATACTTCATCAAGTTCACGTCTAAGTTTAGACTCAAGCTTGATTAAGCCACCATTACGAGCAATAGATAACTTCTTCTGCACTCCTTCTAGGCGACCAAGAAGTTCCCTCTTTTGTTTAAAAATGTTACTAAAGACCACTTCATTCCATTCCATAAGCCTTTCAGAAAGATTATGCAATGAGCCCAAAAGAGGACCTTAGCCATCCCAATTATCTTGAACAAACTCCTCAAAAGCTTCATGCGTTAACCAAGCAGCTTGGAAACGAAAAGAACGATTGATAGAAGAGAGAGGGGAAAAACCATTTGGTGAGATCAAGAGAGGACTATGATCTGACTGATAGGCTGGTAGATGCCTCACTTTAGCTTCTTCAAACCTCGTACTCCAATCACCAGTACATAGGGCTCTGTCCAGCCTGGCACTCTTTCTAGTCTCAGCAGTTAACCCTCGAAACCAAGTATGAGAGGCTCCAGTAAAACTCAACTCGATGAGTTCATTATTATCAATCCAATGATTGAATTGAGCACATCTACGCGCCATGTTAGGATTCGCATTACTGCGTTCAAACAAACTCCTCGTTTCATTGAAATCACCCGCTAGTAACCATGGTTTATTAGCATTGTGTGCAAAGTTCTGGAGTTCATCCCACAAATCACGTCGCTTAGTAGCATCTGGGCTTGCATAAACCGCAGAAAAAAACCAAGGTATATCACCCACTCTAGTGATAGTCATAGTGATATATTGCTCATGCTTTATAATATGTTCAACTGTAACAAACTCTGGTTTCCAGTAAATCCAGATACCACCACTAAAACCTTGCGCATCCACTCTAGTGTGACCATCATAGTTCAATACTCTTGCTATATGCTCAGCATGATCACCTTCCATGTGAGTTTCAACAAGAGCTAGTACAGAGGGGTTATTGGCACGAACGACACTCTTCAAAGCATTCATCTTGTCTCTACTACCCGTTCCTTGTATGTTCCAAACCATAAAGGAAAGAGGAGAAGAATTCGGGGCTAAATTGGGATATCTATCAACCATGGAGGAAGGATAGGTTTTGAATGTGCTTAAATACGCATCTTTAATGAGGTTAAGAACACGTCTAACCTCATTAGGTAAGTGCATGGACACCATCAACTCCGGGGGTTGCGGTATCGGTTCCATGTGAGTCTCGAACTCCACGTCCAGCTTGTGAGCCTCCGGAATCGCTATGCCTAGGTGAGGCCAATCCATCTCCATCCCTGCACATAAAGTCACCTCCGGGGGGATCATTGACAAGGTCAATGGGGGGCGAGAGTGTCTTGGAATTGGAGGAAAGTTGTCCATGAGGAGGGGCTCTACAAATGAAACTATGGGCAATAAAATGACCAATATTAGCCATTCAGTCAGCTTTATGAAAATATGTGAAGTAATTGGTAGGAACTTCTCTGTGTCATGGAAAAGGGAGGAAATACGTTTCGAAGAGAGATTTTATCTTTTAGAACTTAAATGACAATAAGGTTGTCGTCATATTGGATAATCTCATTATAATCGCATGTTGTGAACCAATGAAGCTTCAGTCTTCAGCTACTAGGGTCGAGGAGTCACCGATTTCGGAGGTAACCGCATATAGAAGAGAGCCAAAAGGAGTATCTATTGATAAAACCTACAATGTCTTGATTTTTTTTTTCTTTTTTCCCGAGAGCTATCAAAGTTAAATTTGATATGTCCGATTATTGAATTAACAATTGTCAACAATGTGGAATGAAAAAATTAAGTTTATATTTAATATATAATGAACAAACTGAAGACGAGCTTGTTATTTTGTAATATGAAAGTTAACTTAAAAAAAAAAACCATAAGAATTGAAATGGAGGTTTCTAAATATTTTGTTTTCCTTATTGGTCTGAATACTCCAAAGTACGTAACAAATTGAAAATTTCTAGTATTTTCCTTGTACCATCCACTTGTACCATCCAGAATCCAAGCATCTTGTCCTTTAAAGTCCTTTGGACACTTACCAATATAGCTGAACCATCTCTTTAATGAGGACTCAAGATAATAAAAACTAAGCTTTAATATAGGCATGTCACATTTTGACTTACCTTTAACTTCGCCTAATCCGATATCTCAAAAAAATAGCCACTTCCCACTTACTTTTCTCCTGGATATACAAGAGACTTCCTGCTACTCTTAGACTGCATCATTGAGCTCCTGTATGCAAACCCGGGTTTCACGGAGGGTACATTATTGTACATCACAAAATTTTGATGATGGCAAATTGGCAACTTAACCAAGTTACATGACCAAAATTCTGAATCATTTCAACTAAAATCAAGCGATGGTGAAATCATGTAATGGTACACTGTACAGCACAAAAATGAGGATCCGCCCACTTCATACCCATTTATCATTACAGTAATTAAATGAACTTAAATATAGATGTTTGCAAATGCTTTGACCTTCTTCTGGCTCCTTTTTTTCTTGTATAAGATGCACTGGCAAGCTTTTCTCGCGGGCCTATCAAAGAGACAAATTATATTAGAGCATTTTATTGAACTATATAATAAGCGTAAATAGTTTATCAGCTTTGTAATCCGTAAATACACAATGATGTATCGAAAATTAAACTTGTTATGTTCAATAGTAGCAATTGATATCAGGAGACCAATTCTGATCAAATTATACGGTCTTTCTCACGCATGCCTAGCTAGATCATACCTCTAAGGACATGACACATGCAATTTCCTTCTCCAATTTCGGAAAGCACTCAATGCTCTGTTCAACAGTGTGTATAAGCTCTCGCAGCATATTACATAAGTTTACAGCCTGCAGTAGTTTACATATCTGTCAGCTTTTGAACATACGCATATATTTTAAGAAAGAGATATGAAACTGACGTGACTTATATAATGAAACATAACCTGAAGATGGAAGTTTGTGATTGTCTCCTCAATGTTTTCCATGACTTCAAGAGACAACTTCATGGCATCGAATAGAGATGCTACATTTCCCTGTAGAAAACATACGGCCGATGAACATCGTTTTTAGTAATAGCTAGAGACACTAGGAAGTGTTGATCTATTCATACCGTTGTGCCATTAACTAAAGGAAGTTTGTTGAGCTGAGAGATTCCTGATAATTCTGTCAACAGCTTCACAATTCTTATTCTCTAACTTCTCCCACTAATTAAGAAGATCAATCTGAAGGAGTGAGGGCATATGATTCGACGAAGTAATTTTATCTTTTGCTTTAGCCTTTCCATTTTCATCCTCTTCTCTGCAATGTCGTATCTCATTTTGTATAAATTCCAACCACACGCCAAACAATCTCTCCTGTAAAAAGTAGGTTGTGGAAATGGTAAAAAATATAGGACTGGAAATTCCTAAGTGTAACATAGTATCAAAGAAAGTCTTGTATAAGAGCGTCTAATTGTAAGTAAAAATTAGAACGTTGAAGTGTTCACTATTGGCATAAAATGGTCACTTTTGTTACCATGTCAATGCGAAGCGGCTTCTTTAACTCAATGTCAGATCCATAAACATACTCATGCTCTTAGCTATCCCTATATGTCAAGGTACATTTGAAGCCTCTATGAAAACATTGACATAAGATTTTTCATCTTGTATATCCTGATTAGTTACATGATGATTACATGGAAATTACCTCTGCTTTTCTCTTGACCTTAGACATAGCAACCTTTGCTTTTGCATTAGCAAACCTCCACTAGAGCAGCGTAGTGTACATAACCTTGCATTGATGATACGCTTCTTCTGCTGCTGCTGAGGATACCTTCTTATGCTTATAATACTTTATGGCACAATCAACTACTAGATCTGAGGGAAGATCAAAAAGCTCCAGATTACACGCCATACCCGAGAAATCATTGACGGAATTGAAGCGACCATTGTGCATAAAGAAAACGCTAGGAAGTCTAACAAACACCACAACAGATGATTGACATCTCGCAAGCACCTAAAAAACACAGGATTATATCAAACCATTTCAGATGTCCTCGTGCATAGATACAAAAAGGTTGATACTGAGGAAACCTCTAAATTTTCACAAAAAGTTCACACCAAAGAACAAAAAAAAAAAAAAAAAAAAACTACTGCATCTGCAAACCATATTTCGAATTGAAATTGGAAAGTTCAGTGTTTGGCGTAACAAAGCATGTACACCTGTAGCCGATTAGTCCAAAAATCTGCATTATGTAGCACATTTCAAGCTAGATGCAGAGACAAGCAGCAAAATGTAGAGAAATGGGAGTAACTTAGTGATATGGATGTCATGTCTGTGATGTCTAAAACTGAATAGAAACATTCATCCGCAACCAATAAGGTCCAAGGTCTGCCACAGCAATGTTAACATTACAGATGATATGCAGAGAGCCGAAGACATAAAATAATCTCACTTCAATTTAAAGTAGGACAAACACACCAACTTGTGTAAACTGTATGACCTAGAATGATAAAGAGCTGTTATATACCTTCGTATTAATGAGCCTGTTAGTTGATGTGCTGAACAAGTGTACATGGATGCGGTTCCAATAGTAGACAGAGCATGAATCATCAGAGCAAGTAGACTTATATTGTGTTATCATAATCTGGTTTCGGTGCTATAGACCATTCGATAAAGAGGCCAGAGTCCGTCAACCAAGTAGGTACTGAGAAACTGTCAGGTCACACAAAAGCGCACACACATTACATATCTATACTGCAAGCGTAATAAATAAAAAATGATGAACCACACAGAAAGACTCACCAAGAAACACAATATATCAGCACTGGCAGTTCAACAATCAGTAAATAAAGGGCAAGAAGGGAGAACAGCAGTGCGCTGCTGCTGCGAAGATAAAAATAAGTGCCTTTTACATAGTTGCACAGTTTAAAAGTAGTTGCATGTCAAACTGCTCTGAGGTGGACCTTACGGGTCACCTCATCACCATGGTTCTTGCCCACTGCTTCTACATCTACTTTTTATTTTAGCATAATTGACATCTAGAATCACTAGGAAAGCTTCAGATGATATGCACTATCTTATACGAAGGTAAGTGACTGATCAAAATGAGATAGCCATCAATCTGGTCTGCTAACCTTCTCATACCAGGTCTCAAAAAAATTTACACCAGATAACTTACTTCCTGAAAACAAGTTTCAGATTTCTAGGAAGCAACAAACCCAGAAAAACATCATATGATTACCATCCATAAATACGAATAAGCAAATTACTGGAGTGCAACAACCTTTCAATAATCTACTCATACAAGCTTAAAAAACTAAAAGCTGAAGCATATTGGAGATAAACACTGATAAGACTATCAGAATAGAGTTTGTCAATTTTTTCTCATCCTTCACCGTTTCCTCTGTCAATCGCTTCTTATTCACTCAAAATAAAATTAATCCATCAAATATTAGAAATTACGAAAAATCCACTCAAACACATATCTTACAAAGTCATCTTTACAGGCTTCATTAAACAGAGTAATAAAATCGACTAAAAGAAAATATCAAGAATTTATAGAAAGACATTGAGGAACTTCCGTACTACCATGAATGAAACAGATCAGCCATTAAGTTTGATTATCGCAGACTTAATAACCTACTGCCAAGTTTAGGGCTTAATTTATTTCAGCTTGGCAAGGGGGAATATTTGATTTCCAGTTTTCAATCACTGTGCTTAGCTTTATTAAATCTTTGTCCACATGATAAACCCATGACCAAGCAAGTTTGAACTTCGTCTCCTTACCTGCTCTGGATAATTCTTTGACGTGCTCCGTGTTTTTTTATCTTCTCTTGCAAATCATTAAGTTCCCTGACAGAGTGACAGCAGGCTCAATTTTTCTCTCCTGACCAATTCGTGGGCAAACTCCAGTTGTTCTCCAATAATTTTCAATGAATCATGAACTTGCTGAAGAAGAGTTGCCGCATCAGACACCCCTTTTTGAGATAAATACCAATATAGTGAGGAATACAAAGACGGAAGAAGAGTTGCCGCATAGGACAAAAACTCTCATAAATGTCAAATCATATTCCCAATCCTCTTACCATAAATTTGTCTTTAGCATTTCCTGAATGCAAAAAAATCTCTGCTTTGTCTTGACTCATAATAACGCATGGATTCTCAACATCAATTTACAAAAGTACAAAACTCAAAAGAAATCATTTTAAGTATACAGTATTAATTCAAAAAAGAAGACTGAACACTTATGACACTGGACTCACATTAAAATGATCTACAAGTTCCCGAAGGTCTTCTTTCTTGTTGGAAAACCTCCTACCTGTCCAAGTCAAAGGAAGAGTAAAGAATCAGTTAGCAGAAAGACATAACAACCAGTACATGGTCGTTGTTCTTGCTCATTGTTTCCACATTTACTTTTAATTTTAGCATGATTGACATCTAAAATTTAAGGAAAGCCCCGGACGATATGCAGTAATTTGTATGTGTTTGAGCAAAACGAGATAGCCATTACCTATAAGAAAATTGACCAGCATATATACAGGCAGCATACTAGATTATTAACAGCACACCTGAATAAACAAGAACCACTAGAGCCATATCAGATCCCCCTCAAACATAGCATGAAAAAGCCAAACAGGCTCACACTGAAGGAACACAACCCTGGTGAAAAGACATGAAAGCCGACAAAGATTGATGCAGCTCCTATACCTTAGCAGGAATTCGCCAAACAATACTCCACATAGTACTGAATCAGATTGAAAATTTTCAAACAAAGTATACCGGGCCAACGTCTTATAGGCCTATCCATCTCTAGGACCATCTTAGCCATGTTTTTCCCTATCCATCTCTAGGGTTGAAGTTGTGAAAAATTAAGCAGAAATGTGTCAAATTGAGTCAAAGTTTCCACCTTTTTGATGTTGGTACAAAATTTACAGCTTAAAAAGACAGAAATTTGCATGGTTTTCACATAATCTTCATAATTATGTGAACTTTTTATCACCCTTTATTTCATTTGTAACAAAGGCACAACAAAATAATCACCAAATATTACATGAGAAAAATGCAACAACAAAATCCCATTTAATCTTAAAATTAGGTAAAGGATTCAACTGGGCCAAATGAACATTAGAGCAAAGATATTATATCTGTATAGTACGAGTGACTAAGATAGTACTGAATCAAATTGAACGACTCACCAAAAAATACAACAGCTCAGAGCTACCCAAACTATACAAAATCAGATTGCAAATGGAGAACATCAAGCTACCACCAATCTTCCTTAATTTCAACGCTGAGAAAAATGGAGATAAAATATATCAGATTACTACTCGTAACCAAATGGAGTAAAGGTGCTCATTACTAGTTTTGATGGAGAGTTCACCTGTGCCCTTAATTAAAACAATGGAATCACTTTTCTTCAATGTAAATGCTGGGGATGTGCTGAATGTTGGGCCAGTCCTCCCCCGTTGGGCTTTTGCATCTTTCACGCAGATTCTCTGAACAGTCCCGAACAGTAAGGACCTTGAGAGAGGTGAGTTTTCGCATCCATTTCGGCAGTGATCGCAGTTCTTTGCAATAACCGATGTGAAGACTTTGGAGGGTGTGCTGAAGGGATCGCCATGAAGTGGGCAACCAATCATCATCATCATCTTCTCCCTCTTTGTCTTCATCTGCAAGGCTCTCTATTGGGAGGTACCATAAAGATAACTTCTTCAAGGCAGAGAGATGCTGCATTCCCCCAGAAATACTCTTCAGTTTGCTGCAGCGATAGAATCTTAAGGTTTGCAGTGAAGATGAACAGCCACGGAAGACTTGCTCAACTTCTGATAAACTCTCCACCTCCTTATCCCGATATATAGAAATATGAGTAAGACACTGAAAAGCCTCTTTTGGCAGCGAATTAAACCATGCCACGTTGTCTATTTCAACTTGTCTTAATTTCGGATTATTTGTGGGCAACGAAGATGATGACGGATGGGAAGAGGAAGAGGAGGAAGTAGCTTCACCTCTCTCCTCCGCATCCATCTTGTTACTTGTTATAATGTTTGTTAGTCTTTCATTAAAACTGATCAAACGCAGCCCTTCCACGAAGGGACATCTTGGGAAAGATACCATTTGCGGACACACGTGAAGGCTCAACTCTTTTAAATGAGAAAAAGAGAGAGATGATGGCAGTGACTGATGTGATTCCGTGACACTACCAACCAATGATCGATCATCATCATCCACCCCCACCTCTGATCTCCGCCATCGTTTTAACTTCGGCATATTATATAAGCAGAGTTGTTCAAGGCAGGGAAAGAATGGTATTACTCCGGCTGCTGCTGGTTTGTCATCCTCCACATACTCTAATTCCAACAAATTATAGAGGATAAGTCTTTTAAGACGAGGCAGTTTCCCAAGCCTTGGGAGGCTTTCCAACGCTGTAGAAAAACCTAAATCCAACCTAACAAGATTAGGTAAAAAGGTCGCCAAGTTGTCTTCCCTGGCCCAACTTGGCATTCTCACACCCTGGTATCCTTCCAGCTTGAACCCATTGATATTAGAATGCGGCTTCAGCTCTTCCACCAGCGCTTCTTCGTAGTAATTTGCTCCTCCTTTTCCCTCTTCATGTCTGAACTCAATAGCAACAAACCTCAGATGCTCCTTACTTATCAAATAATCCCCTCCTCTTATGCCATTGTCCTTGACATCTGTTCCGCTCCTGGGGAAGTAGATCACAATTTCAATGTCCCCTTTAAGCTTCTTCATAGCTTTTAGGTCTTCCAAGTGAACACTTTGCTTCAAACTTGAATTCGCCTTACCCACCACAAAGCTAGGCAATGTATGAAGACAAGTCAACTTACCCATGTCCAAAGGCATATAAGTGAGGTCGTGGCAAAACTTTGTATCCAAGACCCTGAGGTTTACCAGCTTGCTTAAATCTTTTGGTAACTTTTTCAAGCTAGAACATCCAACTAATTTCAAAGTTTGCAGATTATATAAATTCGTGATTGATTTTGGAAGACGATCGATCTGGTTGCGTGAGAGGTCTAAATACCTTAGATGTAGCAATTTACTTATGCAGCTTGATACACTTTTGATACCTGCGTTACTCAAGTCCAATGTCCTTATGAACACGAGCTTTACTAGTAATGCATCCATATTGTGGAAAATGCTATACCTTGGACCAACATAAAGGTATGTACGAACATGAGCCTTGGTGTAGTATTCTGCACATTCTTCACCGCTAAAAAAAGATACATGACGCACTTTTTTAGTCTTGTGGCCCATATGAGAATACACTACACAAATCTCGTTCGCTGCCACCTCATGAGCAACATCATACATCAAATCATGTATCTTACATGAGAAAATCTCACCAAATTCATCCTTCTCCACATCCTGGAAAAAACATCTGCGTAATAAAATCTGAAAATATTCCTCACTAGCATCTTCTATGCTTTGACCATCATCTAATGGCTCAATGTAGCCTTGTGCCATCCAAAGGCAAACCAACATCTTCTTTTCTATCTCATAATCCTTAGGAAAGAGAGCACAATAACTGAAACAACTCTTTAGTGGAGATTCAAGATTATAATAGCTAAGCTTCAATATAGACATGATGCCATTTTGTGTCACTCTCATGTTGGCTAATCCTGTCTCTTGAAGTAATTGCCACTTACTTTTATCTTGACCATACAAAAGACTTCCAACCACTCTTATTGCAAGAGGTATATTGGCACATTTTTTTACTATCTCTTGGCCAATCTCAGTGAGCTCATTATGAGGATTGCAGGTTGCAGGTTCTATCGATTCTCCAAATGCCATCCTTTGGAACAAACTCCACGAGCTCTTCTCCGACAAGCCATGCAACTCATATATAATACCATGTCCTATGATTGTCGCCGTCTCTCTCGATCGTGTAGTAACCACAATCCAACTTCCCCTCTGACCTCCCATCAAAAATCCCGCCAACTTGAGCCATTCCTCTCGATTCTCTGTCCATACATCGTCTAAAACAAGAAAGTACTTCTTGCCAGACAGTTGCTCCCGAAGTCGGCTTTGCACCACTTCCATTGGCAAGCCACCTTGGTTTGGACCCGTGGCTAGTCCCAAAACCTTGAGAAGGATTGCTTTCACATCCAACTGTTCCTGATCTTCATCAGAGACGCAAGTCCACAACCTCAAAGAAAATTCTCTTATGACCGCTTCATGGTTGTACACAAGCTGGGCAAGAGCAGTTTTCCCGAGCCCTCCCATCCCCACAATAGAAAGGAACGAAACATCTCGCTCAACCTGAGTATCTAGCAACATACCCATGATCTTTTCAACATCCTCTTCTCTCCCAATAATCTCATCCTTCACATAAGAGCTAGTCTCATCCCTTCTCCTCCTAATAGGCTTATAGTCAAGACCCAAGCCGAACTTGCTATGGTTACTAGCAATAGCATCCAGCTTCTTCTTGATCTTCTTGACCCCTTGAGACATTTTGTAAGCAACACTAAGAGGATTGAAACGAGAAAACAAGAGGCTCACCTGCTCCTTGGAGAACTTGCCATCCTTCATGAGGTGGCGCTTACGCTCAGCGACAGTGACGAACTCATCAAGCAAGTCATCAGCGTCATAAACAGCATCCTTGAGCTCCTCAATCCAAACCCGAGCTTCATGGGAGAGCTCCTCCTGCTTGGCCTCAGCATCAAGAAGCACAGCCCTCACGGTTGTGACAGTGCGGCTGAGGTCCTCAAGCTCGGACTTGTAGCCCATGATGGACCACAAATCCTTGAGCTGCGAACATTGCAAGGCAGCAAAGAGAGTTTGAGCAACAGATAGCACTGTTCCAAAGTCCATTTTGGTTTCAGAGGTGCAGTGTGTGTGACTTTGTGAGGGGTTGACAATTGCGAGAGAGAAGGTGTCAATGGGTTTGTTTGCGTAGTTGCTTACTGTTGTTGGTGCAAAATATATAATGTAGCTCCAATGTGCACCATTATTGTAATTGTGCAAATAAATAAACCATACTGCATGTGTGCGAATGGACGCTGGAAGCTAAACAGCAGGTTCAACGTTGTTTCCGCCCGTTGCTTTCCATGTGAGGTGTGAACGGATGGGTGACCAAATCATACTGAGAGCCTAATCAAGTCCAATTAGCTCATTGATTATCTTTAGGATCCGTAAAATATGGATCCATATTGGCATTAGCATCTAGTCATTTTAAAATAGAAAAACAGATACTACAATTTACTATGTTGGATTGACTTTTTCTTCCATGTCCCAAATACATTGACCAGTGGTAGAGACATGCACTTTCCCACAAAACCAAGGCAAACAAGGACGATAGCATATTCCATTTCCCCAATAACACCAAGAGCCATGTGCCGATTCTCCATGAAAATCGGAGGAATTAGCTCAAATTCAGAGTTGTCCAGAAAATAAGAGAGGATCATGATTCCTGACAGATATAACTTACAACGAAAGACGAAAAGTTAATGATCATAATTATAACTTACAACTTGCCGGATGATGCATATTATGCCGTTTTGACTTTTGAGTCCATGCCTTTCAGCGTAACAACTTTAAGGAGAATCGCGCATGATAATGATGATGGTGGGGAAACTTGGGGAGTATCTGACTATGTTTTTCTTCATCCTTTTGGCTTTTTCTGTAATAGAGTATTGAAAAACTTGCAAAGACACTATATTATCGACCATCAAACAAAAATAATCTCTACTAGTGAAATGTCCCAAAATAATCCTAATTATCAATTCTGTTAATAAAGTATCCCAACCTCACCGGAACTTCATTTTCCTGCCAAATTATGTTTAAAGTTACAATAATACCCTCCTCCCTCCTTCCTTCTCGTTTCCTCCTCTAAAAGCCTAAAAAACCCAAGCTAAATTTTTACTCATTAAGCCGAATTACACCCTCTATATGATAAAGCCCCTACACTCCTACAAATATATGTAGAGGAAAATAAACACTTTTTTCAATCAATTTTTCCTTCCTCAATGTCATTTTTTGTTGGATTGGGAGCACTATGAGGCTCCACAACTACCACTTCGTCATCATTTTTCCTGTATATAACTTAAAATTAATTTTTAACAAGAGCAATATGGACTTATATTGGAGCATCTAAGGATGTATATTCCCTGTAAGTCAAAGGGATAGGCAAGCTCTTGGCTACGTACAAATTTTGAAAAGTGTTAACGGTGTTAGTATCAGGATTTTAACGGAAAAATTACAGTTCACATGTCCTAATTGAAAACAAATATGTAAGTTCACATGTCCTTTTTAAAACCCAGATACTTTCTACCGTTTACAAATCATCATAGTGGCGACTGTACATGAGAGAGTATTGATATATCATACTCCGTAATTTGGAAATATATATTGTACAACAAATTACATAAGACCTAGTAGTAAGTAACCATCATCACTGTGTTTTACCGCTAATATCTCACTTATCATGAAGTATTAGCTGGGTGTTTGGACGTAGTCTTTCTCTAAGCTGCCCTTTAAATGTTTTGCACCTTCGTGCTGCACGCTCACTGCCCAAATCTAGTGAGCGACAGCATTGTCAACAACAAAGGCGACAAACTCCATGGTAATTGCATCACCTTGAAAACCGCTTAACTTGAACTCCTTAAGGTTCTGATATGGAGAAAGTGAACAGAACTTCCGCGCCAGTTTCTGTTTAGTATAATCAGATGGAAGCTACAAAACAGAGAACCAAAGAGTCATAGAAACATTAACTTATCCGAGTATAACAAACAACCAATGTAAAAGATTACTTATTCAAATTTTTATACAACAATGTGTTGAATGAATGACAGGCAGTGACGATTTGAGACAAATCGACATCGATGTAGAACAATGGATCAAGAACAACAATGCTTACACGGACACATAGGTATATACACACAATATCAAAGGCTACAAAATAAAGCTTGGTTTTCACCACATTTTGATGGAGACTTGGGCCAACAATATTGACCCCCATATCAATCTAACAGAACTAGTACTATTATTTAGGGGTTTACTAAATACTCTGTGGACAGCATATACAATGCCCCTTGCTCTTGAAATTATAGATTTTAGTATAAACTTGGTGTTCATATGCTTCTATTTTAGCATGATGCTTACCTGGAACATAAGCAGGCCGAAAATTCGACTTAACAGTAGTCCCTTTGAGGTTGAAAAACACTAGATAACTAGGTGCACACTGAAATACAATGCATTTAGGGGGGGACATGGCAAATCCCGATATCCCAAGTCCCTTAATTTAGGTCCCTAAGCATGCAACCTTATTAACGAAGTGGATTATAATGCATTGCGTAGTTTTTTGAAACTGTAATGAAAAATTACTCTTGCTATATGCCACGTTGCCATTCGATCGAATAATTACAACAAGACTCCAACAACTTCTTCAGTCTGACATTTATATGGGAAGTCAAGGAAACTGGAAAGATATCAAACAGGCAATTCTTGAGCAAGAGGCATATTAGTGAACATTACAAGTAGAAAGAAACAAAAAGTCAAGTCAACATAGAGAGAAAGGATAATGAAGTGATGATCATAAATAAAAATAACAGCTCGAATGTTTGTAATTTACGTTCTTTCTGTTGTCACCCTGTATAAAAGCAAAGATATAATATCTCTATAGTACGAGTGACTAACATAGTACTTAATCAGGTTAAAAGACTCACTGAGATATACGATAGCGCAGAGCTAACAGTTGCAAACCAGTAAGAAATGAAGGAAGGGAGAACATCAGAGTGCAGTGATCAGACAGTGTTAATTAATGTCAATGCGGGGGATGTGCTGAATGTTGGGCCAATCCTCCCCCGTTGGGCTTTCGCATCTTTTATGCAGGTTCTCTGAACAGCGCACAACCTCAAGGTGCCTGAGAGAAGTGAGTTTCCGCATCCATTGCGGCAGTGATCGCAGTTCTTTGCAATAAGTGATGATAAGAGTTTGGAGGGTGTGCTGAAGGGATCGCCATGAAGTGGGCAAGTACTCATCATCATCATCTTTTCCCTCTTTGTCTTCATCTGCAAGGCTCTGAATTGGGATGTCGCATAACACTAACGTCTCCAAGGCAGAGAGATGTTGTATTCCCCCAGAAATACTCTTCAGTTTGCTGCAGAAACGAATGCTTAAGGTATGCAGGGAAGATGAACAGCCACGGAAGATTTGCTCAACTTCTGATAAACTCTCCACCTTCTTATCCCCATAAATAGAAAAACTAGTAAGACACTGAAAAGCCTCTTTTGGCAGCGAGTTGAACACTACCACATTGTCTACATTCAAATACCTTAATTTCTGTGTGCTTGTGGGCAACGAAGATGACGAAGAGGAAGAGGAGGAAGTAGCTTCACCTCTCTCCTCCCCATCCATCCTGTTACTTGTTATAATGTTCTTTAGTCTTTCATTAAATCTCAATAAAAACAGCACTTCCATGAAGGGGCAACTTGGCAAAGATGTCATTTTCGGACAATGGATTACCCTCAATAACTTCAAATAAGAAAAAGAGCGAGATGATGACGGTGATTGATGTGGGTCCTCGATACTACTCTCAACCAATGATCGATCATCATCGTCCACCCCCACCTCTGATTTCCACCATCCTTTTAACTTCGGCATTTCATCTAATGAGAGTTCTTCAAGGCAGGGAAAGAATGATAATTCTCCGGCTGCTGTTGGACCGTCATTCTCCACATACTCTAATTTCCACAATTGTTGGAGGTAAAGTCTTTTAAGATGAGGCAGTCTCCCAAGCTTTGGGAGGCTCTCCAACCCTGTACAATTCTTTAAATCCAACATAACAAGATAAGGTAGAAAAGTCGCCAAGTTGTCATCCCTTGCCCAACTTGGCATACTCACACCCTGGTATCCTTCCAGAGAGAACCCCTTGATATTAGAATGCGGCTTCAGCTCTTCCACCAGCGCTTCTTCATAGTAACTTGCTCCTCTATTTCCCTCTTCATGACTGCACCTAATAGCAACTTCCCTTAGATGCTCCTTACTTGTCAAATATTCCCCTCCTCTTATGCCATTGTCCTTGACATCTGTTCCGCTCGCGGGGAAATGGATCAAAATTTCAATGTCCCCTTTAAGCTTCTTCAGAGCTTTAAGGTCTTCCAAGTGAACACTTTGTGTGAGACATGGATTTGCCTCACCCACGACAAACCTAGTCAATGTGTTAAGACAAGTCAACTGACCCATTTCCAAAGGCATATAAGTCAGGCTATCGCAATACTTCGTATCCAAGACCCTGAGATTTACCAACTTGCTTAAATCTTTTGGTAACTCTTTCAACCTAGAACAACTACGTAATATCAAAGTTTGTAGATTACATAGTTTCGTGATTGATTTTGGAAGCAAATCTATCTTGTTGTATGAGAGATCTAAATACCTCAAATGCAGCAATTTACCTATGCAGTCTGATACACTTTCGATACCTGCGTAGCTCAAGTCCAATGTCCTTATGGATACGAGCTTTACTAGTAATGCTTCCTTGAAAATGTAGTGCATCCTGCTACCATGCCTTGGGCCAACATAAAGGTATGTACGAACATGAGCCTCGATGAAGTTGTATTGTGCATATTCGCCAAAAGATACATGGCGCACTTTTTTATTCATATGGCCAATATAAGGATTCTGTACAAAAATCTCGTTCCCTGCCACTTGATGAGCAACATCATGCATCAAGTCATGTATCTTACATGAGATAATCTCACCAAATTCATCCTTCTCGACATCGTGGAAAAAACATCTGCGTAACAGAATCTGAAAATATTCCTCACTAGCAGCTTCTATACTTTGACCATCATCTAATGGCTCAATGTAGCCTTGGGACATCCAAAGGCAAACCAACATCTCCTTCTTTATCTCAAAATCCTTAGGGAATAAAGCACAATAACTGAAACAACTCTTTAGTGGAGATTCAAGATTATGATAACTGAGTTTCAATATAGGCATGATGCCATCTTGTGTCGCTCTCATATTGGCTAAACCTGTCTCTTGAAGTAATTGCCACTTATTTATGTCTTGACCATAGAGAAGACTTCCAACCACTCTTATTGCAAGAGGTATATTGGCACATTTTTTTACTATCTCTTGGCCAATGTCAATGACCTCATTATGCTGAATGCAGGTTGCAGGTTCTACCTCTTCTCCAAATGCCATCCTTTGGAACAAACGCCACGAGCTCTTGTCCGACAAGCCTTGCAACTCATATATAAGACCATTTCCTACAATTGTCGCCGTCTCTCTCGATCGTGTAGTGACCACAATCCAACTTCCCCTTTGACCTCCCATCAGAAATCCTACCAACTTGAGCCATTCCTCTCGATTCTCAGTCCATACATCGTCTAAAACAAGAAAGTACTTCTTGCTAGCCAGTAGCTCGCGAAGTTGGCTTTTCACCACCTCGCCCATCTCCATTGGCAAGCCACCCAGGTTCTCACCCGTGGCTAGTCCCAAAACCTTGCAAAGGATCGCTTCCACATCCAACTGTGTCTGGTCTTCATTAGAGATGCAAGTCCACAACCTCAAAGGAAATTCTTTCATAACCATTTTATGGTTATACAGAAGCTGGGCAAGAGCAGTTTTCCCAACCCCTCCCATTCCCACAATAGAAAGGATGGAAACATCTTGCTCAACATGAGAATCTAGCAACATATCCATGATCTTTCCAACATCTTTTTCTCTTCCAATAATCTTATCATTCACAAAAGAGCAAGTCTCGTCCCTTCTCCTCCTAATAGGCTTGTAGTCAAGACCCAAGCCAAACTTGCTATGATCACTAGCAATAGCATCCAACTTCTGCTCAATCTTCTTGACCCCACGAGACATTCTGTTAGCAACACTAAGTGGATTGAGACGAAAAAACAAGAGACGAACCTGCTCTTTGGAGAACTTGCCACCCTGCAGCAGCTGCCGCTTCTGCTCAGCAGCAGTGACGAACTCATCCAGCAAGTCGTCAGCATCATAAACAGCATCCTTGAGCTCCTCAATCCAGACCAGTGCTTCATGGGAGAGCTCCTCCTGCTTAGCCTCAGCATCAAGAAGCACAACCCTCACGGTATTGACCGTGCGGCTGAGGTCCTCAAGTTCGGACTTGTAGCCCATGATGGAACACATCTCCTTGAGCTGTGAACATTGCAGCGCAGAAAAGAGAGATTGGGTTACAGACAAAGCTGTTGCGAAATCCATTTTGGTTTCAGAGCGAGGAGCAGTATTTGACTTTGGGAGGGGTTGACAATAACGAGAGGAATTGAAGGTGTGTCAATGGGTTTGTTTGCGTACTTGCTTATTGTTGCAGCCTTGCAGGTGACCCGAAATATATTATATAGCTCCACTGTAAACCATTATTGTGCTAGTAAATATATTATACTGCAATTGTGAGAATGGCAACTTGAAGGCTGAAGCTAATTAAACAGCAGGTTTAACGTTATTTCCGCTACCGTTGCTTTCCATGTGAGGTGTAAACGAGTGGGTGACCAAATCCTCTTACGGTGCCAATCACTTTTGATTAGCTCATTGATTATATATTAAGGATCCATATTGGCAATAGTCAACTATAGTCATTATAAACCAGATCATGAGAAATATTATACTAGTACAATGTACTAGGTCGCATTGACTTTGCCTTGGATAGTTGCATACTTGCTGGCTAATGGACTAAATACTGCTACTGAAGAAGGCCATGTCAACCAAGACTTTCTCATTGCTTCCGAAAAGGAATCTTTGAAAGGTTCTGTCAAAATTGAGGCTTTGCTATTACATCAAACATCTTTGAACTGGGAAACACATATAAACATGTGGAAGATGATCGAGCGCACGTATTATGCCTTGTTGAGGCCATGGAACTATGTATGTGTGCACAACAACTTTAAGGAGAAACATAACTACCCATTCATCTTTGGCCTTTCTGATATGATGAAATCGTGGGCTTGAATGCTTGATGGTCATCAAACGAAGGACAAACTTGGACTTGTGGTTCTTAAGATATGATAGTCGAAGCTCCTAGAAGTTCTTATTATGTAATAAAGTGACTTAAATAAACACGAAAAGTGGTCATTTTTGTTGTAGGAATGTTTAGTTAGAGGCTTAGGAATAGGGACATGAATAAGCGTACTGTTGGCACATGAAATATATAAACACAAAGTGGTTGTCTTTGTGGTATAGGAATATATGGTTTGCAAGTAAAGTAAATAAATAAATATAGTTTACCATTTTTCTTCTAATTCTTTACTGTTTATTTAGATTATTGAATGTATGATCCTGTTAACTGATACTGTAATATTCTTCCTCTTAATGGTGGCGTTTAAGCTTCTCCTGCAATTTGTGGGTTTATTTTCCTGGTTTGTGCTGGTGATTTTTTGTGCCATAATTAGCTTTGGGTATCCCAAGTTATGGCTATTTTTCATGTGTATAATGACCACTTATTGAAGAAAAGTGTAAGTCAATAAAAGTGTGTGATTTTAATTGCTCAGTTAATTCTGTGACAATGCTATATACATCATTCTTCCAAATATTAGTTTCTTTCTGAATCTGCCTTTCATGAATTACATCAGTAGAATACCGATATTCTCATGCGTATGGTCTCTTGGGCTAAGGGTAGTGCTCTTCTTTCATTTGGCGTGGGCATGAGAAAATAATTAACGAAAATTAGATCAAAACCCCATTAATAAGACCGTATCATTTGAGAGCTTATGCATGAACTAAAAGCTCCATTAGTGATTTTAGATGTTTTCGTATCCAGGTATAAAGACACTCTGAACACTTTGACAACCCTTTCTAAGCTTTGATCCATTAATTTCAAGGAAAATCACAAGAAAGTAAAAAAGGGAAACTGGGAATTAGATAGTGTTGTGCACCTGGGAAATATAGAAAAAATATATATCAGCAAATTTATCTTTCAAAAGATCCAAGTAATTGTGCTGACATTCAAGTCCAATATTTGCTTGCATCCCTGAAAAAACCAAACACAGGGGATTGAGGTGAAATGGGGGATATGACTATAAAGCTGCTAGTAACTCGATACTGCACTCTTTAAGGAAATGTAAGTAGTGTATAGAGAAAAATTGTAAGACCACCCAATAGGGAGGCATCGACTGCAAAAACTGGTACAATTCTCCTTCCATACCATGAAAGGCACACAAAACTACCCAGGGAGGACAAGTATATTCTCGTAATCGAGTCCACCTGAAGAGTAAGTGGCTACAGGTACACGAAATGACCGATATTAAGGAGATTCCGAATTTACAATACTATGCAAAAGAGTACCCCCCATGCCGACTAGTCCTCCTTAAAGCTATATATATTAACAAAAATCTCTCCATGCTACCTCCAATATTTTACAAGGTTTCCACATGACTATACAAGACAACTAGGAGGCTGGCTCCTCATCTTTCTTCAATAGCTCCTGCAGGAATATGGGTGTTCATGTAAGATACTATGCATCGTATTGTACCATAACACAAAAATAAATAGACCAAATTAAAAAGAAAATCAATAGAAGAAAAGGGTCACAGCAACTGGTACCAATGCTTTAGCAATATGGATATGAGATCTCTTTACCTCTTTGGTCGCAGAAATTGACAACTGCTGCCTCTCTTTCTTTTCACGTTGACATTCTCCACACCAGCTAGAGAAATCCTTCTGATATTTCTTGAGCTCTCGGAAGACGGAACTGTACAAGGAAGCATATGATGAACTTTTTTCTTTTAATTTATTTCTATAACCAAAACAACTTCTGCTGAAAAATCTTGAACATATGCAGGGCATATCTAGTACTGTTATTTCACCAACTCGATTCTAAGAGTAGTATTGTTATTATCTTTGCCAGGAGTTGCACATCTCTCTTACATACCACAGTTCGAGACTCAGGGTAGAGGACGATATTATTGGCTGCAGTCTCGACCAAATAGAAACAAAACAATTAGCCAACCTCCTCTAACGAGTCTCCCACCTAGGGCAGCATTACTTGATGTCGGATGTCCATACCATAGCCTTACTAGTTACTATGCATTTGCAAAAAGCTCTTATTGCCTAAACCATATGATTGCAAAGAAAGTGTCAAAAGCCAAAATCAGTATTGGTAGTTTATACTCCCAAAGTCCCAAGTCCCAATCCATTGGCTTGCTAGGTCGCCCATCCTCTTTTTCATGGATACACTTTTGGGCCAAATGGATATCTTTTAGTTCCACAATAAACTAGAAAACATCAAGTACACAAATTAGACCAACGTGTTGCCAGCTTCACAGAAAAAAGCACCCAAGTTCCACATAAATCCAATTAGTTATTTCCTTGAGAATAATAAACCAATCTTTCTACGATCATCTTCGAGTAATTTGGTCCAGCATCACACTGAGCATATACCAGACCTCTATGCGTCAGCAAACTTGAATACCAAATTGAACCAATAATGTATTAAACAAAAGGGAAAACTTTTACTGAGGTAGCTGGGTTTGAGATGATAAAAACAAGTTTAAGTCAAAACAGGAGGTACCTTCTGCACCATAAAATTAAGTTGACCCTGTGCCCATCTGTTGTGGCTCTAGCACCATGGCGATGGCGACCACGATGAAGAACAGCACGTCCAGGAACATGAGAGTAATCAAAGCTTTCCTGAACCAGAACAGAGAAAGGTTCATAACATAAATTATCATCGACAGCCTATAACACGATAAAAGGTATTTCTAACCAGGAAAAAAAGCTAAAACACGGCTTGATGAGGTGACAAATCATAGCAGCATCCATGGAGAATAACACTTGAAAAACAATAGCAATTGGGAAGTAGAAACACACAAAAACGCCTGACTACATGAAAGTTTTTCAACAGCCACGGAAAAGAAATTCTCATAAATTCCATCTTAAAACATGGTGGTCAAATCAACCTCCTAGTAACTGATCAAGGCAGAAGAAGAAATTGGTAACTAAAATTGCATCGAAACTGTAAATTTCCATCAAGCTTTGCATAATTGCATCCAATTTGTAAACTGGCCAAGAATATTACACTTAAAATTTAGAAATGCATTTGATATTGGATTGGAATTGTAAAGTGACAGATTTTGTTGAAATAAATACTTCTAAATTGACATACAGCGGAATGTAGGGATAATGATTTATGAAATCGTATAAATTAGAAATCTAGAAGACTTTACTCCTTCTATCCCTAAGTTTCATCTCCCTCTGCATCGATCCTCTTGGTAGTTCGCCAAATCACCAGAATACACTTCTAAAACGACTAGTGGAATGCAGGGATTATGAAATAGTATAAATGAAAAAACTAAAAGACTTTGAAAAGGGGGAGTGTCTCCGAAGCAGTAGCAAAGAGACACAGACACAAGAAACAATTATGTTCAATAACCCCATTAGAGCATAAGATCTATACCACAAAAAGTAAAGTAGCACGTAATAATGCAAGCGGCATTAACTGCAAGGGGCAAGCAAATGTTGTAGTAAAACAGCCAAGTCAATATGATCCAACAATCTTTACTCACTAGAGTGATGGCAGCATAGCTGCTACTTGTAGCTATTGTGCTGTCTGAGTGAGAAAAAAGGCACCACCTTTTTTATATATACTTTTACAAAAGGAGGAGAATAAACACCTACCCTGTTCTTACAGCACAACCATGGTTGAACAGTAAGAAAACGACTGACTATTCAGCAGCATATGAAGTTGTAAACATCCGTAAATCAACTATGTGAGAACCTAAAGAATAGAAAGTCTGATTGGTCTAACTACCATGTCACACATGTTTGTGAGCACAAACTATACACTCCTCCTAATTGACCAGGAGGACAAAACCACGCTACCACTGGTTAGCGAATTTTAGACATATTTTCTAATTTCCCTGGATGAATCAGTTCATAAATATGCTGCGCCGGCAGCCTTTCGGCATACACTTATGTCAACAATCAGTCACTAACCAAAAGCTCTAATACATAGTCTGTACTAGCTATATTTACATACGTAGAGGAAAAGCTTTACCTCAATGTAGACAGGAATGAACAAATAGATGAAAGTTAGATGGAGAATACCTCAGGCTGTGTTTCCGTATTGACATGTTGTTCACATCTAACACCTCGAAAAAACAATTCTCCACCAGAAAAAACCTCCCCCAAGCATATATTCAAAGTAACTTCAGCGTCATCCACATGGAAACCTATAAACCAAAGAGATTAAAAGTTACAACAAGTCAGCTGAAAAGATGATAAAGAAAAATCGATGAACTAGAGAACACCACAATGAGGAAAAGATATGGAAAATTCTTGATAGCTCTTTAACTAGGCAATAGAAGACACATCGAGTTGTATGCCAAGAACATTGACGTGTGGGTTATGTCTCATTCCTTCCTGCCACTAGCTTATTTTCACTTCAATAGCATTCATCATATTTACGGGTTCAGAAACCATTTTGGTACAATAGATAAATTAATGAACAAGAATTAAGTTGCACATATCTTTCAGATGATCCCTTACCCAAGTCGACATCCTTATTGGTACCATATTCGACAACAAAACCGTGATGCGAATCTAGCGTGGATCCACCGACTTCAGGAAAGAAAACTGCAACCAGGTCCAACCACATATGAGAGAAGATCACAAACATGTATTTCATGGTCTGAGTAATCTTGGGACCCTTAAACGAGAAAACAATGCATTACCTTTTGATATGGGGCGTACAAATTCCTCCATTAGCTTATCAAGCATAGTTTCCAGGCCAAAATCATCAAGGACAGCACCATACTTGTTCATTGTATTTGGTCGCATAATTCTCATTCTCGATTCACAAACCCAGTTTTCAAAATTTGCCACCTAGGCAAGCAATGTCAAATTCAGACAAAAAAAGCACACCAAATGAAGCAGAAAAGTGCATAGTAATCAAAAGACTACATGAAGAAAGCCCCTACAGATATACCTCTTCCAACAACATTTTACAGAAATCAGACTGCAGCATGTCAAAGGTAAAAATCCCCGGAGCAGGCTCAGACATTATGCTTCTAAAACTTTCCTCTGTGTTCTCGTGAATTGCTTTAAGAAACGAGGGGACAAAGAAGCTTGTAGCATGCATGCTGTATAGCTGACTGTGAAGTGGCTGCAGGTAGAGAACAATAATCAGTTAAAAACCATCTACATAGGAGCAAAAAGGCCATTGAGCAGAATCATTCACAAACACAATGACAGTAAAGCAATATGGAAAGTAAAATTAATTAAGATGACACAACAAAAAGATCAAAAGCAGAGTTGACACTCCAAAAGTGGTCTCTTGTACCTGGCACACAATGTAGTGCTGAAAACAAACAACTGCCAAGCTGGCACCATGCCCCTATATGTTCTCATAGGTACATAAATCACTATGACGGCCTATTTCTCCCTCCCTCCCTCCCTCCCATATAAGCGACCATACTTGTCTGACACAATGCGATCATGGAGCAGAAATGTATTAGTTTTACTCGTCTCATGCAATGGGACCATCAAGCAGAAGCGTATATGAAGAGTTACTTTTACCCGTCTCATACAATGTGATCACGGAGCAGAAATCTCTATTTTCAGTTAGTTATACTTGTCTCATACAACACCACGAAAGAGTTACTATACTCGCCTCATACAATGCAACCGTCAAGCAGAAATGTCTATGAAGAGTCCTCTTACTCGTCTCATGCAACGCGACAATAACAGAAAATTCATTTTTACACACAAACGAAAAAAAGCGAAATTACCTGATAATTCCTTTTAATCTTCTGCCTGTATTCCTTATGCTTCTGAGCCTACACAACAAACAAAAACAAAAATGTACTTAAACAAATCCTAAAATACATGTAAGAGTCCTACAATAAGACGAAGCAACCTTAATTATTAAGCTTATATTATCGAAAAATAACTCAAACTCAAACGCTTCTCTCAAATTGTGAGAACCACAAACATTTCTATATCTGAGCGAGCAAGTCATAATCTCACTCGAACCTCATCCTACCGTTAGTCAAATTTTGGCCTAATCGTACACAACAAACACAAAATTCGAAAAATTATAAATAATAGTTAAGCTTATACTTTTGGCTTTTCTCGAACCGTGAGAACTACAAACATTTCCATATCATAAATAGTGAGTCCAAAGCACACTCATCCTACCATAAGACCTACGTCACAATATCAAACTTCCTTGATTACTAAGTCTAAATTATCCTCGAGGACGACAAAAAAATTTACCGTAATAAGCTTGTCGGAACCTCATCCTACCATAATACCGTCTCACTCAAGTTTCCTCCTAATCAAACACCACGAACAAAAATCCTCAAAATAATAAATAACCTCACAATAATTCTCTCCCCCTCAGGAGAATACTAAGTCTAAATTACTTCTCGAAATGCGAGAACAACAAACATTTATACGTCAGAGGAAGCAAGTCATAAGCTCATCCTACTATAAGACCGTCCTAACTTAAATTTCCACCTAATCATTTACTACACAAACAAAATTCCTCAAAATAATAAAAAATCTAAATTATCCTTGAAATGTGAGAACGACAAACATTTTGATATCAGAGGGAGCAAGTCATAAGCTCGTCCTACCATAAGACCGTCTCACACAAAATTCCGCCTAATCATTTATGACACAAACAAAATTCCTGAAAATAAAAAAAAATCTAAATTATCCTCCAAATGTGAGAACGACAAACATTTCCATATCAGAGGGAGCAAGGCACAAGCTCATCCCGTCTAACATAAAATTCCGCCTAATCATTTACGACACGAAAAATCCTCAAGATAATAAAAAATCTCACCCTAATCCTCTCCCCCTCAGGAGAATACTTAAGCAAAATATCCCTCATAAAGCTCGCTTTCGCGTCACGAGACGACGAAAGAACCGAGGGCGGTAAATACCGCTCGAGGCAGCTGAAGAGGAGGGGGCTGAACTCGAGGGACAAGTCCTCGTAGTTGTCGGGTTTGTGTTCCGTGTTGGGGCTCAGGCTCAGCTTGTGGGCCCCCGTTGAGATCATCACGCCGTTGCCGTTCGCGGCCGGGGTGGACGGCGGTGGTGGTGGTGGTGGGTCCCGACGCCGCGCTACTGTCGCTGCGCCGTCGATTGACATTAGGGTGGGGTGGGGTAGGGGG
>CAAKMY010122284.1:0-12806 GCA_901111285.1 Corrigiola litoralis | reverse complement strand
GGTTAGGGTGGCTTGCGAGTTTGGAGGAGGGGTGGGGGTGACTATGGGGTCGGGGGAAGGGGAGAACGTCACGACGGCTAGGGACAACGGTAGGAGAGGGGGTTGCGGTGGTGTCCAGGGAAGGGGGTTGTAGGGTAGGGGGAAGGGGGAGTTGTTACTAGGTATTTACGTTGTTTCTAGAAACTTTATGGGGGAAAAGGGAGTTGAAATAGTTTGTATAACAACTATACCCCTATGTTGTACATACAACAAGTGATATAATTCTCCCATTGGGGGCAGGTCACGTTTCAATGTTTCATATGCATACGTTGGAACCTTCGAACACCTGTCAGAGGCTTACATTATAACTTTAATTTGTCTTTGCAAAAGAGAAAATCTTTAACATCTAAAAAATGATATATTGACCCAATGACATTGGTTAATTGGTTAAGGTGGAGGTGAAATTCTTTTTAATCTCCTATTCAAACCATCTTAGTGGCAACTGTGGGCTAATTAACTGATGTACGTGATTTGCAGGCTATTGCGTACAGTTGGAAGTTAATTCAGAGCGCATCAACAGTAGCGGCAGCGGTTTCCTACGTTAAAAAAAATGACATATTATTATCACGCATTTAGACACTGACATGAAATATCTACGAGTTTGTGGTTTTAGGACCACATTATCTATCACTGATTTCATTAACACAGACCCTACTAATAAGTGAACATCTACGAGTTTGTGGTTATGGCAGATTGCTAGTGGTCATGTTTCTCTCCAGACTAGGTGGACTCACGCTTATTATCCGAAGAGAGCTGATATCTGGAATGTGGCAAGAAAGAATGGAGATTCCTGGACTTGGAAAAATCTTCTTCACTTGAGGGATGAAATATTTTGCATATTTCAAATGGTGTCTAATCTACTGCTGCTGAACTGATTTTATCTTGGCATTCTCAGCTTAGATTCTGCACCAAGAAATCTTTCTCTTTTTTTAGACCTTTTAGACCTGCTGTGTTTTGGCATAATACAGTCTGGAAAGGCTTAGCAGTCCCCAAGCATCAGATCTCTATGTAGATGGCTGTTTAGCATAAGTTGGAAACTGATGATCAGCTTAAGAAAAGGGGGTTCAATTTGGCTAGCAGATGTGTTCTATGTTGTGCAGCCTCTAAAATTGTTGCTCTTCTCTATTTCTCTTGCACTTTCTATGCTCTGGACTGCCACACTCAGGTGGTTAGGATTTATTAGAAGGTGTTGGAGTCTTTTGCATGATGCCAGAAGTTTTGCTCGAGCAAGCTCAGCAATGCATTTGGTGAAACTGAGAAGAGTTGCACTGATAGCAACTGTTTATGAACTTTGGATAGAAAGAAATGCTCGGATATTCACTGAAAAAATTTCTGATGAGCAAGAAGTGACTAAGAGAATTATGTTCTTTCTGTACTGCAGGTTGTATAGATTTTACAAAGGCTAAGCTAAAAACTTGTTCCCTGATTTGTTCTAGTTTTGTGAGGGGTTGTATTCCTGCTCTTTTTGTTTCTCGTACTCAGTCATTTTAGCCTTGATTTAGATAAAGAGGCCCTTCCTAGAAGGTAAGCTTTATGTAAATCTTAAAAAGGCTTTAGGTTGTAAATCTGGTTTTTCTGTTTCATGGTGATTTACACAGTTTGCTTTTTTATACAAAAAAAAAAATTAAAAAAAATAAGTGAACATCTCACATGATATTTTCAATACCTTTCTCGATCTTCTCAAAAGAATGACTTTGGTATATCTTTGTAGTGGTGTACAATTTCCTGTTCGGACAGTAAAATGGATCGGATCGGACTGAATCAGAACTATGCTTTTTGGTCCATACCGAATCTAGACGCTATTTAACCGACCCGATCCTCAAATCAAGGTTCTCAAAAAATTATTTTCAATTCCCGATCGGTCCTTTTTCTGGTCGGGACAAGCTAATGATTGTTTTTTTCGATAGAGGAGGTACGTACTCTTTTGTATTTGTAGCTTCTGCTACTAAGTTAGATCAAGAGAAATTTCATAACATAAAATTTTGATATATTCCGTTTCTCTCGGTCAATTATACCTATTAACTTTTTGGCACAATTCAAAGTCATGTTTTGACTATTGATGACTAAAAAAATATAAAAAATATTTATTTAGAATCGGTTGAAAAATTCTTTCACATGATATAACTTTTAAAAATTTATTAAGGAAAATTTCATAAAAACTACCTTTAAGATTCTCCATTTTTAAAATTAATACCTTTCATTAATAATTTTACAAAACTTACTACCTTTAAAGTTGTTCTTCTTTTAAAATCACTATTAAAAATGAATTTCAACCATTAAAAAGGAATGTTTTGTCGGAATATTCCATTTTTCTTCCTAAAAACTATACCTTACCCAATTTACCCTTACCAGACATAAATCAACTTAAACATATGTTGTTCCCCCCCCCCGGTTCATTGTTCCTCTAATTCTTTCACACGAATTCATCCCCCATTTCTTCTCATTTGTTTACCTACTCAATCTCTCACTTGACAAGTAATCACACCTCCCTTACCTCTGTTTTCTCATTTCTTTTCTTACCTCTGTTCTTCTATTTATTCTCTAACCTCTATTAAGAAAAATATCATCATCAAACCACATCAAAAAGGAAGAGGAGGGTTGGTTTGTGGCAGGCTTCGAGGAGGCATTAAGCACCCCGCAGAAATCTGATGGTAATAGCCGTTGCGGAAGAAGGGAACAGAAGGTTGATGCCATATATGGGGCGTGGGGCGCATGGGATGAAGGTGGATGCATGGGGAATAGGGTACTTGGTGAAAACAATTTGTGTAAAGATAATAAAGGAAGAATAAGGTATTGATTAAAAAGAGTTGAGAGATTTGGAATGTAGATGCATGTAGCAAAACCCAGATCAACAACCAGATTTGGGAGGGAAACTCATGGTGCATGAAGATAACAAGTGAATGTACTATAAAGAGGGGTGGGGGGGTGTGGTTGGTTGGTTAGTTTGGATCATTAGGGTTTGGAATGGATTATATGGGCTTATATGGCAGTTTAGTGTTTTTTGGCCGGATTTTACATAGGTAATGATTATAAAAAAATAACTTTAATGGAAGTAAGTTTTTCAAAAAAAAAAGAAGGGTAGTAATTTGTAAATGATATAATTTAAAGGTACTTTTTATGAATTTTTTCTTTTATTAATTATATATTTTGAGTTTTTTGGTAGTCAAATATACAATCTCGGCATATGTGCTAAGTAAATGAGCGGAAATGAGTGAGACGGAGGGAGTACTTGTACCTTCTGGGGACATAGTAACTTGTACTAAGGTCTTTGTGGATGTATGAATAAGGATAGGTGAGTTTGACTTTAAGGATAACCTTGTAGACTTTCCCTTACCTTATTTTGATGTGATTCTTGGGATGAACTGGTTAGTTGCTAAGAAGGCTAGCATAGATTGTTGGCCAAGGAAGATAAGCTTGAGATGCCCCAAAAGAGTCAGAGTTACTTATAGGAGTAGACCATCTAGACCTAGAGTGAAGTTTACATCTGCGATGAAACTAATTAAGAACTTAGGAAGGGAGCTGAGATGATTCCATGCTATATTAAGGACGTCAATATTCGGTACCCAATCATGAGTGATGTCACAATAGTGAGTGTATTCACGGACGTATTTCTTGAGGAGACTCTAGGGATGCCATCGTGCAGAGAAGTTGAGTTGAAGTTCGATCTTCAGCCAGGGACTAGACCTATACCTAACTCGCCCTACCGAATAGCCCTTGCTGAGATGCAAGAGCGGAAAAGCAATTCGATGAATTAGTTGACAAGGGTTATCTGAAGCCAGTTGTATCGCCTCGAGAAGCCCCTAGGTTTTTCGTGAAGAAGAAGAATGGTAGTTTTAGGTTGTGTGTCAACTACAGTGAGTTAAACCAAGTGACAATAAAGAATATGTAACTTCCACCATGGTTTGATGAACTATTCGATCAACTCAAAGGAGCAGATGTGTTCTCGAAAATAGATGGGCGCATAGGATACTATCAAATGTGAGTCGCAGAGGAATATGTTCCCAAGGCTGCAATGTGACACCTCAATATTTAAGGATTATGGGTTGTTACTTATTGGGATTATCGTACTTAAAAGACTATTTCTCTAATTATTGTTATTATTTCCTTGGTTTTGCGTTATTTGTCGTATTTAAGACCAAATAAGTTTACGATGTTGATTTCGTTTGGTTATGTGCCTATGTGCATAGAACTAGGATATGTTGGTTTTGTTTGGTTGTTTTATTGTGCTTTAATAATGATGATGATGTGATGTATAATATATGGGAAATTTATATAAGGCACTTAATTTGAACAAGTTTGATCATGCTCTAATGGACATTTGTAGAAGTATGAAAAATTTAAAGTGTTGTAATGTAAGAAGAGGATTGTTCAGTTAAATTTTATTGATGAATTTATTTAACTAAGTTTTGGAGGAGTTTATGCATGAAAATTTTAAGGGACGGTAAATTTTATATGGCTTATTATGTTGTGGTGCAAAATTTGGAGACTTTTGGAGCATTCTAAGCCAGTTAGATTCCCTTGGCCTCACGACTGGTCAAGATCCGTGATGTGCAGTAATGTCTAGACAAATGAATTTATTTGAGTGACTTCTCAGAGGAATATTTGTGTGAAAATTTGTGGAGTCCAAGATAAATTTGTTAGGTGTTTTTGAACTATAAAGTATATTTTATCGTTTTAAAAATTCTATGATTTTATGTGAAGTAAATCGTTGGAATTCATTAAAAAAGCTTTTAGAGAGATGTGCTCTCGGTAAGACGAACTTCCTCTTACTACAAAGCTTCAATGGCTGAAATACGTGGTCGACCCACTAAAAATTCTGTAAAACCAAACACTGTGCAAGAGAGAGGAGCTGATGGTGAGTATAATGAGGTAACTAAGGAAGGACGGAAAGCAGCAACGAAGGAGAAAAGTTCTACCCAGCTACCAAAACCTACTTTGGGTGACTTCTTGCCCAAGACTTCTGGAGCTAAGGGTGCTGAGCTGCCAAATGGGGCAGGAGCTACACCTTGTACTCGGAAGGTAAGGGAATCAGCTGTGGGTAAGGTAATTACTAACTCTGATGAGGTTTAGGTTGTGAATGATCATGCTAGGGTTACTACCGTAGGGTCAGGGGAGAATTTTAAGAAGGTGGAGAGGGGCCTTGAACTGGAAACCTATAATGTTGATGAGGTTGTTCAGATTGACATGGAGGACATTAAATCTGAGCTTAGTTTTTGGGAGAATTCTCTGGTAGGGTTTGTTTTGGGTGGTAATCCTAAAATTGCGGTTATTCAGAATTATGTGGCCAAGTACTGGAACCATGTTACTGCTCCTAAGGTTGTTTATCACAGGAGGGGTTGGTTTTTCCTGAAATTCCAAAGCTAGGAAGAATGTAATGCAATCCTGAAGGGTGGGCCATGGGAGGTAGGCAGCATAGTTTTCATTTTGAAGCCATGGACGCCAGGTTTTAGTTTTGTCAAGGAGGATATGACAAGAGTTCCTGTTTGGGTTTTGTTTCCCAATTTGGATGTGCATTTGTGGTTTGCAAAAGCTTTAGGGAAAATTGCTAGCAAGTTGGGGTCTCCTCTGTTTACTGACAGGTGCACTAAAACCAAGGAGCAGATTTCTTTTGCTCGAGTTCTTGTTGATATGAATGTGACTCATGAAATCATTCACTATGTTACCATTTCTACTTCTTATGGGCAATATGAGCAGCCTGTGACTTATGAGTGGGTGCCTTTTTATTGTACTCATTGTAAGTGTTGGGGTCATAAGGAGGAGAAGTGCATGAGGAAGTTAAAATCTTTGGAGTTTGCTAAGACTGATGCCAAACATCTTAGTAAGGAGAATAAGGAGAAAGTTAGGAAGGATGAGGAGGCAAGATGGTGATAGAAGAACTTGTTGTAAGCTTTATAGAGCCTTGGCTAATTGGAAATGGTTTTTGGAGTTTAATGCTGAGATTGTTTTTCATCCTCCCGGAGTTTCTGATCACTATCCTGTGGTGGTGTCTATCAGCCTTGCCAATAATCATAAGGTTGCAAGCTTTAAATTTCTAAACCTTTGGACTCAGGATGCTGATTTCCTGGCCATTGTTGAGGAGGTTTGGCTTCTTGGGATGGTTGGTTCTAAGATGTTTCAGCTTTTTAGTAAGTTTAAATTACTTAAGAACAAGCTTAGGCAATTGCACAGAAACAAATGTTATGGGATTTCTAAGAGGGTTCTAGTTGTTCAGAAGCAGTTGTTTGAAGTGCAAAATCTGTTGAATCAAAGCCCTAGGAATCAGTCTCTTATTGATCAGGAGAGGGATTTGCTTGGGTCTTATCAACATCTTAGACATTGTGAAGTAAGCTTTGCTTATCAAAGGGAAAAGATCACTGCTGTTCAATATGGAGATGAGAACACTTCTTACTTCCATGCTAGGATTGCAGACAGAAGAGCCAGAAATAGGATTCTCTCAGTGGCTGATATTACTAGGGTGATCAGAGTTGATAATGCAGTGGAGGAGGCTTTTGTTGAATATTATGAGCATTTACTGGGTACTGAAGATGCAGTTGAAGATTTAGATTGGTTGTCTATTTCAAATTCTGCTAAGCTTCCTGATAGTGTTCATGAGCAGCTCATTCAGGGGGTTTCAGACATGGAGATTAAAGAAGCTTTATTCAGCATTCCAGATAATAAAGCTCCTGGTGTTGATGGTTACTCTTCAGCTTTTTTCAAGGCAGCTTGGTCTATTGTTGGGCAAGAGGTGTGTGAGGCAGTCAGAGATTTTTTCCAGACTAGTACATTACTCAAGCAAGTTAATTCAACTGTTCTAACACTTGTGCCTAAGGTTGAATGCCCTGATAATGTCACCAAATTCAGGCCAATTGCTTGTTGCTCAGTAATTTACAAAACTATTACCAAGATTTTGGCTAATAGGATTCAAGGTATCATGCATCACATTATTGGAAGTGAGCAAGCTGCTTTTATTAAGGGCAGACTTATTCATGAAAATGTTATGATGACTCATGATGTTCTGAAGCACTATGGCAGGGCAGGAGTTTCTCCCAGATTTATGCTTAAAATTGATATAAGGAAAGCTTTTGATTCACTTAATTGGCTTTTCTTGAAGAAAGTTTTGCTGTTTCTTAACTTTCCTGCTCAACTGGTGAACTGGATTATGGCCTGTGTCACTACTCCCAGTTTCTCCATTTATATTAATGGTGAAATACATGGCTATTTCTTTGGGAAGAAAGGGCTCAGGCAATGAGACCCCCTTTCTCCTTATTTGTTTGTCATTGCAATGGAGATTCTGAGTAGGAATTTGCAGAAGTGTAGACTAAAAAAGGGTTACAGTAATCATCCAAAGTGTAGCAGAATTGGTGTGAATCACCTGTCTTTTGCACATGATCTTTAGATTTTTGTCAGAGGTGATCTTTCTTCTGTGAGAGTGGTGAATGCAGCCTTTCTTAGATTTTCTATGTGATCTGGTCTTTATGCAAATGTTGCTAAGACTAATGTTTACTTTGGTGGTGTGCATAAGGTGTTTAGGAAGTTAATCCTTTTTGAAACAGGTTTTATTGAGGGTTCATTGCCTTTTAGATATATTTGGGGGTGCCACTTTCTTCTACTAGGCTGAGTCGAGCTTGTTATCAACCATTGATAAGCAGCATTACTCAGAAATTGTTGCACTGGTCTACTCGGTTTCTCTCTTACTCTGATAAACTGCAGCATTTAATTTCGTGATTTTTGTCTCCTTAGTTTTTTGGTGTGCTTCATTCTTACTTCCTAAAGGAGTGATTGACAATATAAACAAGCTGTTCAGATAATTCTTTTGGGGGCTGGCTAATGGTAAGTGAAGGTTGGTTTCCTTAAAATGGAGTGATTTCTGTAGGCCTAAGGAGGAAGGGGGTGCAAATATTAAAGAGATTCTTAGCTGGAACAAGGCTGCATGCTGTAAATGGTTATGGTTTTTGCATACTGGTAGATGCTCTATATAGTGTGATTGGATAGCTGCTTACTATTTGAATAAGCAGGACTTGTGGAGTGTTCAAATAAAGCAGACTAGTTCATGGATTTGGAAGGGCTTGATTCTGTTGAGGGATGAGCTTATTGCTAATGTTGGCTCCTTGGTTGCTACTGTTGAATTGTTAGGAAGTTGGAATGATGTAGATAAGCTCAGTATTAGTAAAGCTTACTGTCATTTTAGGCCTTCAGCTCCTCGAGTGAAATGGTCTAAAACTATCTCGAATGGTTTAGCATAGCCTAAGCATTGCACTATTTCCTGGCTGGCTTACTTGAACAGGTTGTCCACTAATGATAATCTGCATTTCAGAGGTATGCAGCTAGTGAATATGTGTTGTTTATGCTGTAAGGCTGCAGAAAGCAGAGTGAATTTTTTTTTTGAGTGTGATTATTCTGCTGAAGTTCGAAAGTAGATGTATTCTTAGTTGGGCATTAGGAGAAGAGGTTGGAGTCTCAGGCATGAATCAGACTAGCTCTCTAAGTTGCCCTGTCAGAAATCTGTGAAAACTTAGCTGAGGAAAGAAGCTTTGGTTGCTTCTGTTGCTGAAATTTGGTATGAAAGGAACATAAGGCTTTTTCATAATGAAAGCAGACCAGTCAATCAAGTGGTGAAAGCTATTCAATTTTGTTTATGTTGTAGAATGTACAGATTTCAGCCTAATGAAGTTGAGCAGTTTTGCTTCAGCTAGGATGAGTCTGTCCTTGGGCTCCTTTGTTTTTTTTTTCATTTGGTTGTTCAGTCAGGTGCTTGTAATGGGTTGTACATTGGCTGCTAGTGTTTTCTAGCTTGCTTTGGGATTCTCTTTTTTGTTGAAATAAAATTATAACTTTTCTCCAAAAAAAAAATTGTTGGAATTCTTCATGGTTTGATTTGTTCAAAAAAAGGCTCGATGCCTAATCTTGCAACCCTTTGTTATTTAATATGTGGCACAACGCTGAAAGCTTCACGGATTTGTGCACTTATATCGTACGGTACTATAAACCATAGTTGATCCCTATGGTTTCCTCTACAGTAAAATTATTAAATTCGGGTGAGGCTGCTGGTCCTTTCTCGCCTATATGGTATTCCCCGAGGCAAGATTTCTATGACTTTCTTCGATAAGGATAGATGATCACTCAAATCAATTAGGCTATGATCGAACCTCTAAGAGGTTTGTATAAGGGTAGGACCTTATATTTGAACTAAATAGTACTTTAACTCAAACTGAAGTTTATCTTAACTTGAAATGTATTCGAACTACTCTTGCACTCTTATTTAAATCTTGCACTTGTGTTTCGAATTGTATTTGTACTATATTGGTAATGTATTTGAACTACATTTGAACTCTGAGAACTATTATTTTTAAAGGTTTTTAAAATTTCCGTAAAACCTATAAAGTGTACCAATTTTCATTATATGGTCAACTTGTTTAAACGACTTGGTTAATTTGCTTACTCAACTTTTTTATGCTAACACTTGTGTATTTTGGGTCGTTCTCCATATACAACATGTACTGGCATTGCTTTCGAGTATAACTGCAGGTAGAGATCATTCTTGATGGTTATCTACATGGAAGGGAATTGGGCAACATATTTCTAAGAGTTGTGTTGAAGTGGTTGTTAGCCCAAGACTTGTTAATAGAAATTTGTTATTTATGCTTGATTGAATATTGGTTTGAAATTGTAAACTCTTTTTGGAAGTTTGGAACTTTGGAATACGTTTTCTAGTCAAAGACTTCCGTTGTTGAACTATGTTTTATTATGTTTGAATGTTGAACTTCGAGGACCAATACGGTGTATTTAGCCTTGTTAAAGACTAGGGATTCGATCCTCCGTAAAGCAGGGTTGTTTCATTTATTCTCGACTACATATGGACAAAACGAGTATATTGTAATGCCATTTAGCTTAACCAACGCTCCGTACTATCTATGGATTTGATGAACCGAACTTTCAAACCGTACTTGGATAGGTTCGTTCTGGTATTTATCGATGTTATTGTGATTTATTCATAGAAAGCAGAAGAGTACAAAAAGAATCTTTGAACTGTATTTTAGTCTTGAGAGACAAGAAGTTGTATGCCAAATTCTCGATGTGTGAGTTTCGGTCAAATCAAGTCGCCTTTTTATGTCATATTATTTCAAAAATGGAGAATTTGCTAAGATTTCAGCTATGAGAGACTGGTCTATAACAAAGTGTTGGAGTAAGTGTCCTCCGACAATTGTGCGCTTACCTAAGAAAAATCTCATTAAAGAATATAATCGGGATACAATTACTGTACATAGTCAGTTGATTAATGTAAATCAATAACAATCAGCCGATTAGGGTTAGGCGTTATAGTAGTACGACGGCAGTAATAAACTGATCCCTCTCGGTCACACCTTAAGAGAAAGGTATCTTCATAAGATAAATTATATTCAGATATTAGATATGATATAATCTTAGTCCTAAATAATTAGCTAAAAGAGTTAAGTGATTGATGACAGTTAAGAACTCGGGACATTGAAATAATTTATTATTTGATTATATGATAATAAAGTAATAACTAATTCACAATTCATCTAATTGAAGTAGTGGACTTTAATGTGACTAAAATTTAGTTCACAACATTGTACTAAATGTAATAAGATTAGCGTTAGTACTATTTAAGTATAAATTACTAGAAAATGATGATTAATTAATAAAATTACAAAGAGTTGTAATATATTAATTAATTAAATTGATTTAATGGTTTGTTATATTTATTATATAGATATATAATAATTAGTTTTACTTAAAGGGTTAAGTATACTAAAATAACAAATTGTACCAACTTTTAGTTAAGTGGTACAAGTGAACATTAAAATGCCACACCACTTAAAAAAAGTGGGGACAAGACATAATATAGCAGGAATCATCACATGGAAATTTATCATATATGCCCACTTGTTTTATGGTCAAAGCTAGAGTGATATGTATCATCATATATAATTTTCTAGTCCCGTAATACACTAAGAATAAGGAAAAAGAAAGTAGATGAAATGATCTACTGGTTATTAGGATATATTAATTAGGGTGTTAAACCCACAAAAACTAGTCTTTTTGTGGTGTTTCTTGGAGGCCTTCCTTGGTGCCATCAAGAGGAGATTTCCTACCTCGGAAACTAGAAGATGAAGAGGAGGATCATACCATAAAAACAGCTCAAGATCGCACCATTAAATTGGTAGAGCAAGCTCCGGATTTGTGAGTAAAAATGAGTTTTTACAAATTTTTAACCTTAATTTACATGTTTAAAGTGAACTTTCTTGGGGTCAACTTACTAAGTCATTAAGTTGTTAATTAGAAATGTCTAATTAGGGTTATCAAACCTAGACAAAGTCTGTGACATGTAAATGAAGTTTCATGGGATTGGTTGGATGTTAAAGAAGGTTTGTTAAGGATTTCTCGATCATACCCAAGCTTGTGACAAAGTTGATGAAGAAAGCCACAAAGATCATGTGGAACGATCAATGTGAGAAGTATTTTCAGATCCTGGAGGTGAAGATGACGACAACACCTGTCTTAGCATTGCCTAAAGGAAATGAGAATTTCGAAGTGTATAATAATTCTTAAGGTGCATGGATCGAGATGTGTTCTGATGTAGAATAGGAGAGTAATAACGTAGACATCGAGATCTTTGAAGCCAACAAAGAGAATCACCCTACCCACGGTCTCGAGTTAGCAGCGGTAGTGTTTACTTTGAAGATTTGGAGGCATTAATTATATGGAATCGAGTTCAAAATATTCATTGATCACAAGAGTCTAATAAAAGTACATATTCACGCCAGAAGGAGCGGAATATAAGGCACGGGAGATGGATGCAACTACTAAATTCTTATATCATGGTACTTCGGTACCATAAAGGAAAGGCCAATATGGTTGCTCATGCTTTGAACGGCTTTACGTCGAGAGAAACTACGTACCTGAAGGAGCTAAAGAAGCTTGTATTGTAAAGAACACACTAATTAATCAAGAAAATTAGAGAAGCCCATGAGTCTGACAATTACCCTAGTGAATGAACCTGCAAAGGATACTAGGTGAGAAAACATGATGATCATATTAAAAGGTAGTATCTGTGTGCCACCTAGTCGTGATTTGAAACGTGTGTTTTTTGAACAGAAAATGCTTTGCGTCGAACTTTTTTGTTACAATTTCACTTGTCTCACATTGTATTGAATTGTGTTTTGAAGTGTTTACTCGCGGAACGCGGAAATTTGTGAGTTTGTGAAATGTTGTATATATCCTTATTTGATTGGAACTTTTTTATTTACAGAACACAAAAGAAAAGGATTTGTTTGCGCAATACAAAACCTTGTAATTCTGATTGTTTATTCTCACAACAAAATTATAAACTTTGTTGTTTTAGAAGCTTTACGTTTTCCATTTTGAACTAAAAGTAAGCCTATAGGCTAAGTTAAGAAAGTCTTTGAAACTGAGTATGAGGTCGTGAGTGTGAGACTTTGGCTCTACTTTTGAAGAATGTGATTCATTGAAGGAATGAGTTAGGACAAAGTTTGTTTGTAAGGACGGTAGTCCTTGACAGTCCAATATTTTAGAAGTATTTGTTGGAGTATGTGTCCTCCGACAAGTGCGATTACGATTATAAATCTCATTAAGAATAAACCCGGGATTGATTTTATCATTAGTCAGTTGATTAACGTATATCGATAACGATTGGCCTGCTAGGGTTTGACTTTATTGTCGTATGACGGGAGTAATCAACTGATCCCTCTCGGTCACATCTAAAAGGTAAGTATCTTCAGATAACAATTATATTCATATATTAGATA
>CAAKMY010122273.1:0-20169 GCA_901111285.1 Corrigiola litoralis | reverse complement strand
TTCAGACTCTTCCTATATGTGACCATTTTTAAATTTCGGATGTCAGGAATCCATATAGCAGGATTACTTCAGATTTTTGATTCAAGATAAAATCCTTTGACAATGACATAATTATGGAATTTTGGCCTAACGAAGGTGTTGCATTCTCCTTAATACTTTAATTGGAGATTTTAAACAGTGTTGGGATTTGGGAATAATGGATGTTTATAAACATTATTGATGAACTTGGAAACTCCTTTAATTTATGTTAATTAGTGGCTTAAGTTTGACTTTGTTACTTTGATTTTAAATTCTCTTTTTAATAGTGATTTAAATGTTTTCCGATTGGCAAATGTTGGAATGGATTCTCACAAGGTTTATAGTTGAACTTCCTAAACTCTAAAATAATCCCCGGACTACCAATTTGGCATTTTCAGGAAAAATAGGGGCATAAATGTTATTTTGTGTAGCCATTTCCATCTATTTTCAACAATCCTCTTTATTTTGTACTTGGGAGACTCATTGGTTTAACTTCACATTACTTTGAATAGTAATTTAATTCTTAAACTTTAGCAGTTATGTGATTAAACTTAGGTACTCTTTAATTTTATTTCGAGTATAATATAGACTTACGCCGATGCCGCACGCATTGCGTGCTTTTGCAAACTAGTAAACTATATTGGATATTAACAATAAAGTGATAAACATCAGTGGCAATAAGCTACACTAACATCATTGGCAATAGACCCATACACAATCAGTGGCAATAAACTACTCTAACAATTTTATGATCTTAAAACCACCTAACATACAAAACCAAGTTTCATAATTCATACACATATTTGATAATTCTAATTCTAGTCTACTTTCTACAGTAGTACTAGTGGTAGTTTCAAGGAGATACCAAAAAAAAAGAGACAAACCTGAACCAGTAGGGACACCGGACAACCGAGGAGGGGGACACCGGAGGAGGTCGACGCTGGAGCTACAGTGGAGGAGCAAAAAATGAAAAAACAAATAAAAAATTAGAATAAACAAATAAAAAGTGAAGGAAGAGGAAAGAATAAAGAGAGGAAGAGGGACATATCCAAAGCCGCTAGGAGGACGCCGGAGGAGGAGACCGGCGAGAAGAGGTCGCCGGGGTGTGGTCGCCGACAGGAGTGTAAAGCAGACAATGAGACAAGCAATGAAGGAGAGGGAGGCAAGGAAGGAGTCTAGGGTTGGACTTTTGGAGTTTTGGGCTTGCATAGTAAAACCGCACTTGATGGTCTGATGTTTTAGTTTTTGGGTTTACAATTTTTTTTTTTATTGAGTATGAAATCGGGCTAGGTCGGGCTTAATTTTGGGCCTAAAGCCAAGCCCAAACCCGGCCCGAAAATAAATCGGGTTTTTTTTCCAAGCCCAATTTCAGGCTTCGGGCCTCATTTCCAAGCCCAAACCCGGCCCAAAGTCGGGCCGGGCAAATGGGTCGGGCTCATTTGATTAGTTCTACATACACTGAAGACAAAACAAAGGAATAAAGAGGGAAAAAGAATAGGCTAGCTGGGAGAAGATCAATAGTAATCTTGTTGACAGGAAAAACAATGCTACGAAGTAGTTTGTATACAATTGGGCTGAAGAAATTGGTTTTAAGTTGGGCTAATACAGAGTTTCTCTGACTAAGACTTTCTCTCACTAGAGTTGGCAGCAATTCTTTTTATACATAACTTTTGAGAGGATATTGAAGGTATGAATACTTGATTGGGGCATTTTTAATATTTTAACATGGGTATATGAGTGTTTAATTGGGGTAATTTAGACTTTTAATACTAGTTTGTAAGGGCACGCAATGCGTGCGGCAACAACAAAAACTATATTAGACTCGAAAGACACTTGTTATCGAGCAAATCTATATACACCAAACTACAAACATCGGAAGTTTCTTTGTTCATAAAAATTTATATTTATTACCACCCAACATAAAAGATTAGTGTTTCGACGTATTGATTCTTAATACAAAATAATTCTAAATAGGAGATAAACAAACACAATTTAAGTACTTGAAACGAACAATGAGCCTCCCTTTTCTCCTCACACTCATAACCTCCAATTCACCCAAAAGTCCTTATCAATACCAAACGGCCTTACAAACAACACAATTAACGTAGCTTAGTCTTAAAAGGCCCTAACAATCAGATGTACAAATCAATCAAGAATAACTTTTGAATTCATCATGAAAAAGAATACTTTGTCAAATCAGCACAATCATTCATAAAATAAAAATAATTAATCAAAGCTCGAACCTTGTCCCTAAAATAAAATATCAACTCTAAAGGTACAGACGAATTAAAATACTCAAATCAGATTAATCAAATTGCCACAATTATAGCGCACCCAGAAACCTTATACGACATAACCAAAGAACATGGGCATTAGTCTCCTACAAAAAACAAATATAATATAAGTGTAATACAAATTGTAGGGGTACACAATGCGTGCGACTACAACAACAAAAATTATATTAGACTCGAATGATACATGTTAATGTCCTACAAAATACAACAAAAATTGAAAAAATGAATGTCAAAAAATTCATTGAATAACTTTGCAGAATGGTACTGTGACCATTTTTGTTTCGAGTAAGTTTCTATGATAATATACGTGAGACACCCAACCTCCTAGCTCCTATTGTATCCTCCGTAGATTTTGAGAGAAATAAGTAAAATTTTGACCTTGTTCCCACTAACCCACAAAACTTCAGATCTTTCACCGTAGTCATAGCATGGTTATGCAGCAATGTACTGAATCATCCAGGATGACTGATGAAAGCCTTCTATAATTTAGAGCAAAGGCCAGTAGTGTGATTGGAGCATTGGAGATGTTTGTGTTCTCAGCCGTGGTATAGCTCTCCTGCAATAGCAAGAACTTCAAGGTTTGAATTTCCTTATATAGCGGTATATCTCAGCCGATCACAATAAAGAAAAGCAAAGATATACGATTTTAACTGCTGGATGACGTAAGTTGTTGTCAGCCACAACATTGATACACAAAAAAACAAACTCACACAACTCTACAATGTATTAACTTAACACAAATTATCTCAATCATAATAACCGCAAAGACGTCATCTTTACCTGGTAATCAAAATTGACCCACTCACACACAAAACCCACCTGAGTTCACACAATGATCACTTCAACTCATTAACTGTTTACAAAAATAAATTCAAATCAAACACCTCAAAAAAAAAAAAATTAACACCAAAAAGCCTACAAAACCCAAATACCTTCTAATCCAACAAATTGAGACATACCCACATAGTAAGCGATTGCACCGACTAAGCAGCAACTGTTTTGCCAAATCCATTTAATCCATTTAAAGGCGCCATTGGTTCATTGTTATCAGATTGGGAAAATAGCTATGATCTTATTAAAAAAACAGTAGGAAATCGGGAAAAGGTAATAATTTGAAAATTGAAGATTTCACTTAGTGTATATGAAAACCTGAGGAAAAAGAGGGGGAAGGTTTTCTCGAAACAATAAATCAACAGTTCAGTTAGTTATTACCACAAAAAATTCTCCAGAGATATAGAATTTCGACATAGTTATTAAACAACAATAATCCAGAAAAACACAAATCTTAATCATCTGAAGGATCATTTTACATAACATGCAAGTTTTCAGATGCAAGAAAAGTAAATTGCACTCTTTTCGAAAACACGCCGATTTCTACTCCCAATACTAAAAACAATGCAGATATACATCAATAATTAAGTGCAGTTCAAACAACTTCAATCCAAAAGAAGCGTAATAACATGAATTTAAAAAACTGAACTTAAAAAGAACGCTGACTAATAAAGTCGTTCATCTGCTTCGGATTACGCCGGAAAGCTTCTCCTTACTTCAAATTGACAGTCCCTTAATATCATAGCTTGTATATCAACAAAAACTCAACGTTACATCGATATAAGACCTATCCATTTCATTTTATATATCAAAATAAAATATGAAATTGGTACCTCTGCTAAACAACGATGAATAAGCAGTAAGTCGGAAACCTTATTATATCGTTTTGGAAGCCATCAGCTAATCTGCAATCCAAAAGAACTAAGGTAAACAAAATGGTAGTAAGTATCAAATTTTAAATACTGGAAAGAAGCTTTACTCATTCCAAATCTGCCTCATTGAATTCAAGGGAAAAAAAACTCGAAGAACAATAACATATGTTGAAACAGTGAGAGTAATAAAAATTAAAAATTATGCAGAAATTTAAACCTTATACATGATTAAACCAATCTTTTCTAATAATTATAATGATTTGAGTTAGTGAAGATATTTCAACTAACCCAAACCCAATTACCAAAAAAATAAGAAAATAACTCAAACCCATTTCATTTCTAACATAATTGAGAATGAAATAACAATAAAGGCATAACTTAGACACAAAAAATTGACTTCTTTACATCTGCAAGAGTGGTGGCTTGAAACCGCGGAGATAATCTGGGTCCCGTAGAAGCCCAAGGTGCTACCAATGAGGGAAGACGGGAGGCATTGCGTGGTCTTATTATTATCCAAATTCTTATCTGAAACTGGAATTTGATGGGGGTGATAGGCAGTTTGAAGAACTGAAGAAGAGAGGGTTAGGGAAGGGGAGGGGAGGGGTAATGGAACTGCTAGCCTGGGTAAATGCGAAAATGATATAGGGATTTTGAGCAACTGCTGACTGAAAGGGGGAAGTGAGTTAATGGGTATACAACTGCCAAGATCGTGTATTGAGTTTGGAGGGAGGGTAGTTTTTTTTTTTTTTTGGTAATTGACACTTATACCCCGTGTCTTTCTCGTCTACTTTGTTAATTATTAAGGGTAAAAGGGGCAATACATTAATGTGACAACCATAAGACCTTCTCCCTTTATAATATAACATAGATAGGTGTATTAGTAATCCTCAAGTCGCGTTAAGGAATCATGTTCTAATTCCTTGTAGTTGCCAAACATAAGAATTGAGCCAATTCAATCGAATTCCAATTTCATTTTCCCAAACACACCACTAAAGCAAACATTCTCTTATACTCCCTCCGGATCAGATTATTCTTCATAGAGAGCGTTTTCACATGTGCCAATGCACATTTTGTGTGCTAAATATCTTTAGTTCTATGTTAGTAAAAATTATAAAAATTTGATATTCTTAATCTACTCATTAAGATAAATCAAACAAGATCACACATGATTATATTGTACCTTATATTTGAAAAGAACCCATTCCTTTACTAAAAATTTGATATTTATCAATCTACTCATTAAGATAAATCACAAATTACAAGAAGAGACCGTCTATTTTTATTATAAAAATAGACCGACTGTTTACTAGGTGAATTTTCTTATGTCACAAGGATTTATATGCCTTTATTAGCCCAGTATGACTTGGTCTATTTTTATAATATAAGTAGACAGTCTCACCAGACTAGCTGAAGATAAATCAAACAAGTATTAATATGTAATTGAAAAAGAAATGCAAAACTTATCCATTGAAATTTACTAAAAATAAATTACTCATTTTAACATGCCACATGTCACAAGGATATCTCTCACTCCCTATGCCACTATTCCCCCATTACAAATACCCTTGGTAGTTCAGTCTACTGACAGATCAAAACACACACAGATCCCACTCCTTTCATTTCTCTTCTGCTTAATTATATGCTTCCTTTTCTCCCAGCGGGTTTCCATTTTCTCACTTAAAAAAAAAAACCCCAAAAAAATGGCGTCGAAGGGGAAGGCAGTAATGACAGGCGGAAATAATTCAGCGGGGAAGGGAAAGAAGCGCAAGAACCGCGACGTGCTGCAGTTCTTCGAGGACGCCGCTGTTGAGTTTGACGGCGACGACGACAGCGATGTCAGCGACGACTTCTTTGATGACGATGATGGTATATGACGTTAATTTTTTTTGTGTTAGGGTTTTACTCAGAATTTCTTGGTTTGTTTCAGTTTAGTGTTAAATGTGTGTTTTTTGGGTTTTAGGGTGCTTGCATGTAGAATGTTTGAGGAATGTGGCCAGTGGCCTATGTGGGGTGTGTTTTTGTGGGTTTTGTTGAAATGCTGACAATTTGTGTGGGCGTTGTTTAAACTCAGTTGTTACAAAGATTGTATTTTTGTGATAAAAGTAAGGCGTAGTCGAAGTAGAGATATAAATTTCTTTGTGGGCCAGCATGCTTTGACTACTTTTATGATAGAAGAGACAGTATCCCCCAAGACTTTTTGGTTTTGTTATGTATTGTGGGTTTTGTTGAAATGCTGACAATTATGTCTTTGTTGTGCGTTGTCGAAACTTGGTTTGATATGTCTTGTGGGTTTCGTTGAAATGCTGACAATTTGTTGGGCGTTGTTAAAACTCGTTTTGTTGTGTTTTGTGGGTTTTGTTGAAATGCTGAAAATTTGTGTTTGTTGGGCGCTGTCGAAACTCGGTTTGATATGACTTGTGGGTTTTGTTGGAATGCTGACAATTGTGGTTTTGATGGGTGTTGTCGAAACTCTGGTTTTTTTGTCTGGTTGATATGCTGAATTACTGAAAATGTGTCTTAGATGAGCGTTTTCGCAACTCGTTTTGTTGTGTCTCCTGGCTTCTGTTGAAATGCTGACAATTGTGTCTTAGATGGGCGTTGTCGAAACTCGGTGTGTTATGTTTTGTGGGTTTTGTTGAAATGCTGACAATTGTGTCTTAGATGGGTGTTGTCAGAGCTTGGTTTGTTATGTCTTAGGGTTTTGTTGTAATGCTGATAAAGTGTCTTTGTTGGGCGTTGTCAAAACTCGGTTTGTTATGTCTTGTGGGTCCTGTTGAAAAGCTGACGATTTTGTCTTAGATAGGCGTTGTCGAAACTCGGTTTGTTATGTTTTGTTGAAATGCTGACAATTGTGTCTTTGTTGGGCGTTGTTGAACTCGGTTTGTTATGTTGTGTGGGTTTTGTTGAAATGCTGACAATTGTGGTTTTGATGGGTGTTGTCGAAACTGTCTTCTTTTATGTCTGATTGGTTTGCTGAATTACTGAAAATGTGTCTTAGATGAGCGTTGTCCCAACTCGTTTTGTTGTGTCTTCTGGATGAGTGGATTCTGTTGAAATGCTGACAATTGTGTCTTAGATGGCCGTTGTCGAAACTTGGTTTGTTATGTTTTGTGGGGTTTGTTAAAATGCTGACAATTGTGTCTTTGATGGGTGTTGTCGGAACTCGGTTTGTCATGTCTTAGGATTTTGTTGTAATGCTGATAAAGTGTCTTTGATGGACGTTGTCAAAACTCAGTTTGTTATGTTTTGTGGGTTTTGTTGAAATGCTGACGATTGTGTTTTAGATGCGCGTTGTCAAAACTCGGTTTGTTGTGTCTTCTGGGTTTTCTTGAGATGCTGACAATGTGTCTTAGACAAAACTCGGTTTGTTATGTCTAGTGGGTTTTGTTGAAATGCTGATTATGTGTTTGAGGTGGGCTTTGTCGAAACTCGGTTTGTTATGTCTTGTGGGTTTTGTTGAACTGGTGACAATGTGTCTTTGGTGGGTGCTGTCGAAACTTGTTTTGGCGATTTCATTTTTTCTGTATGGATTCTTTTGGCTGACGTAGTTGTCAAATTGTGTTTTGTGATTGCGGACATTTCTGCCTGTAAGCTATGCCATGACAAAATCATTCAAAATGGCTGTGTATTTCTAGTTTAAAAAAGACCTAATAAGTTTTCGAGTTAAACTGGCCACTTTTCAATAGTATTGTACAAAAGTGACCATTTAAGTCTAAAAATGTCCATTTTAAGACAGTCTAACTTTAACTTAAGAAAACCACGTTTCATACAGACTTTTCGGTGCAATGAACGGTTGTGAAATTATTTAATTGCGGACTTTTTTGCGTGTAAATTTTGCCATGACATAAATTGTGTAAAGAGACGGTTTTGGGGAGGGGGATGGGAGGCGACGACATGGGAAAGGTGATGGGGGGTGGCCCGGCAAGAGTGGGGATGAGAGACAAGTTCCATTGGGAAGATGGTGGCTTTCAGCCGGAAAAGAGAGGGTGGGGTGGAGGGTAGGATTTAAATGATCGGAAAATACTACTCCGGCAACATGGGACTACTGTTGTCAACAATGTTGAAATTTGGATACATTTCAATAATTGGGATTAATGTTTGATGTCCAATAATACCGTATACGGTCAACTTTTCCTAGTTTAAAAAAGACCTAATATACTAATTGAGTTAACGTGGTCACTTTTCATCAACATTGTACAAAAGTGACTACTCTAAGCTGAAAAAGGCCTTTTTAAGATAGTCTAACTTTAACTTAAGAATAGAAGGTTTCATACAAGACTTTTCATATTCGTTGCAATGAACGACTGTTGCACCATTTTGGTTGTTTATTTTACTAGTGGTGGAGTCCTAGTGGGCTTCGAAATGTGTTGTCGTTGTAATAGCTTGTTACTGATAGTAGCGTTTTTTTTATGCGGATTATGTGGCTACCTCAAATGCTGATTTCATGCTATTTTATGTCTGACTCTGATATATAGGATTTTGATAGAATCATATCTTTGAGAAATTGTAAGTTATGTAATGAGTGTGGTTAAGTACTTGATTTTATATACTGTTGATCTACATGCGGTTGAACTAAAGTAATGCCCCTTTTATTATTTTGAACTAGACGCAACTTCTCATCCTACAAATGCTTGCCGTTCACTTAATGACTTACAGGCATACTTGCTCTTTCTCTTAAGAACTTGGATAATGTGAGTCAGACCTCTGTGATAACCCATTTATATCCCTGTTTCTGCTTTGTGTTGGTAATCAGATTTTTTGGAAGACTACGATGCAGATCCCAAAGTTAGAAATGAGCCTGGGAAATTTGCTCATCTCCCCTTTTTGCCTAAGGAGGAAGAGTTGAGCGGTGATGAGCTTGAGAAAATGTTAGAAGAGCGTTATAGGAGTGGGTCTGGATATGTTAGGTACACAGATGATGGCTACGACACTAAGAGATCCGTAGATAGAAGTTTTCTTATACCCTCTGTCATGGAACCGATTATCTGGAAAGTCAAGTGCAAGGTTTGATCTTCCATGATGCTCAGCCCGTTTTAAGCTTAATAATTCTATTGCATATGTTTCATGTTGTTTATGATGTTGTATACTTAATATTGTATACTTACGTGCAGGTTGGTAGAGAGAAACATGTTGTGTTCTGTCTGATACAGAAGTATGTGGATTTGAAAGTCCTAGGAACCAAGTTACAGATTTTATCTGCTTTTGCTGTTGAGCACATCAAAGGTTTTGTGTTTGTTGAAGCACAAAAGCAGTCTGACGTCACTGAGGTAATCTTGTATATATGCTGCAGTAATCTATTGGAGCCCTTCTAACTTGTATTAATCCCTGCATTCTCTGGTCTATTCACCTTAGGCATGTAACCAGCTTGCTGATGTATACGTTAGTCTAGTTACACCAGTTCCAACAAATGAGGTTGGTCAACTGCTGAATGCTAGGAGGAGGTATAACGAAATCAAGGTAGGCACATGGGCGCGTGTGAAGAATGGAATATATAAAGGAGATTTATCACAGGTATTTGGTGGATTTCGGTGCAGTTAGTGTACTTGCAACTATTTTTATTGGTTGGTTTTGATTGGGTTATGTTTTTTCTCTAGGTGGTGGCTGTCAACAATGAGCGTAAAAGAGCGACAGTGAAGCTAATTCCAAGAATCGATCTACAAGCTTTGACAGAGAAATACGTAATCATATATTGTTATCCTATTGAAATCCTCTTAGAATAGTGTATCTAATGTCCATGTTGATTTCCCTTTCGTGAAAATATAAAGCATTACCATCATGAATGATCATGTGGTTTACATGTTACACTACCATAGCTTGTAGGTTTTTTTAGCTTGCTTGTTAGTCTTTGTGATATGACTCTTTCTGATATCAGTTTGTTGGTCGTATGCAGGCCACCGGCCTAGTACAGTGTTTATGTTTTTAGTTTAGCTTGAACCAAGCTAAGCATTGATTTTCTTGGTTCAAGTTTTCATGAGCTTTTTATGGACTATAACTAGTTACCAATACATTTTCAAGGAAACTTTTTATGTTTCATTCAAACTATAAGTTGATATTGAAATAATGACAAATATGGGAAGCACCAATTTATTGGAAATTTACATATGCAATTACATACAGCTCATATAAGCCAGGTGCTCAGGCTTGTGGCTTGAGTGTCCCGGTGACAAGCAGAGAATTACCGTGGCAATGATTCTGTTGGCATTTGATTATAGTATAATTCTAGTAGTTTACATTCAGAATTTTGACAGAGAATGTTTGTAATCTGTTGGTGATAGATTATTAGAGTCGTGCGAGATGCAATGGTTTTTGAGATTCAGATTACTTGCACCCCTTGCTTATAGCATATAAGTCAAACCTCTCTAAATTATGCATGTGCTACCTTGTCAGAATATGTTCTTCAACTACTGTTGTTATAAGTGAGGAATGCCTGATCATATAATGTACATTTATTGTTTGCAAATTTCTCCACCCTACATATCTAGAACTAGTATTGTCTTATTTGTTTATTTTGGAGGCTTATTTGTGGGCTCTGTTATTTGTTTTGTTTAACAGTTTAAAGTTGATATTATTGTGTACAGGGTGGGGGAGCAATATTGAAGAGAACAAAAAGTGCTGTACCAACAGCAAGATTGATTAGTTCAAGTGAACTAGAGTAATTCATCTATCTAGCTGTTCTTTCTACAGCATTTACTAGACAAAGATGTTATTTTTGCAGCTTTTACTCCATGCAGATCTTCTGATAAGGTGTTGAGTCTTGTCCTCTACAGGGAGTTTCGACCTCTTATGCAGCTACGACGCGATCGTGATACAGGACAACATGTTGAGTTCCTTGACGGTTTGATGCTCAAGGATGGATTTTTGTATAAAAAAGTATCTATTGATTCATTGGCTTTTTGGGATGTTAACCCCTCAGAAGATGAGCTGCAGAAGTTCACAGTTCCCTGTCCTGATGAATCTGATAATTTGGAGTGGCTTTCACAACTTTATGGGGAGCAAAAGAAGAAGCCCAATGTGAAGATTAGTAAGGGAAGTGGGAAAGGAGAGGGTTCATCTGGAACTGACGAGCAATTTAGCTTTGACGTGCATGATCTTGTTCTTTTTGGGTGAGTCAGACTTGAAACCTACTGGATCATTCGATATCTGCTTGCTATCAAACTGTTTGTTGATTCGTTTTGTTCTTTGGCAGCAAAAGAGATTTTGGTATGATAACAGGGATGGAGAAGGATGAAAATTACAAGGTATTCACTTTCTTGCCTGTTTTCTTTGTCGGTGTATGTTGTCTGCTTCTGAACTCCATGTCATTGCCTGTTACAGATTTTAAAAGATGGTTCTGAAGGGCCACTTACCCTGACTCTTGGACAAAAAGATTTGAAGTATGTGTCTCTAGAAAAGAAATTTACAGCTCTAGATCATCGCATGAAGACTATATCTGTCCATGACACAGTCAGAATTTTGGATGGACCCACCAAGGTTTTGCTCTACTTGACAACTTTGATACTTCTGTTTTTGATGCGTATTGTGAATTTTGGTACTTATTATACAAAGAATTGTCTTTTTTGCAGGGCAGGCAGGGGATTGTGAAGCAGATCTACAGGGGGATTATTTTTTTGTATGACGAGAATGACTTGGATAATGCTTATTTCTGCAGTAAATCTCAAATGTCTGAGAAAGTCAAGCATGCGGGTTCTGCATGTCTCGGAAAGGTTTCCTTTCTTACGGACTCTCTCAATTGATGATTTTTGTTTAACCATCTTTTATAGAGGTGGCTGGTTTGGATTTCTTACTTTTGCTTCTGTTCCCCTAATTCTGAATTTTCACTCAGGATGAAGGTGGTCCCTTGACATTTGAAGATACTCCACCATCACCTAAATCACCTTTATCCCCCAAGAAACCTTGGCAGATGAGGGAAAATAATGCTGATGGTATGCATTTGTATGTCGCTTTGCTTTATTTTTTGTGGAGTTTTCTGATTTCAGCTAATTGTCGAATTTTTTTTCTTATCAGGGGAGCAGAGAGACAGAGGTGCAATGTTTTCTGTTGGCCAAGCATTGAGAATTCGCATTGGTCCCTTGAAGGGCTATCTCTGCCGTGTCGTAGCCATTCGTTATTCTGATGTCACTGTGAAGCTAGATTCTAAACAAAAGGTTCTTACAGGTTTGTGAATACTCACTACTTCATCTGTAATTGTCACTAAAGGTACGGCTTTTTTTGAGGAACATTTTTTTTGCAGTTAAACGTGAACATCTTTCTGAGGTTCGTGAAAAGAGTTCTGCCTCCATGATGAGGTACCTCTAAACTGAGATGTGTATGACTAGCTGTTTGATATTAGATTTTGCTAGAATGCTTGATTGGTTATGTTTCTTGATTTTAATGACTACTTGCTGACAGTGATGACTCGGGGTTCAGCAGTTCATTCAAACCATTTGATTTGGTTGGAGCTGAAGGCAGTACGAGTGGTATGAATTGTACTTTCTTGTTTTACTTGTTTTTTAGTTGGCTGGTTAGCGTACTCTTTATGATTGAATTTATCTTTAGCTAGAAAGGAGTGCTTTCAAAATTAAGTGTTCCTGGCTCTTTCTAAAAGAACAGAATCACCTAAATTAGGATTTGAGAACCTCTGTAGGGATTGGATGGAAATTTAATCTCGAGGTTATTCTTAATTATTGGCTTTCTTTATGTGCTGTAACATGATTTCCATGGCAAATTTGATCTCGAGGTTATTGCCAATTATTGGCTTTCTTTATGTGCTGTAACATGATTTCCAAAATGATCATTTCTATAATATTCTATCTTATCAGATCTTTTATTCCTTTTCGTCATACTCTGCGGACTTGATCAACACAAATTGCGATATTTCTAGTAAATGTGTGGTGCTATAGCACTACAAAGACATTCACCAGCTGCTATTTCTCACACTGTGATTAGCATGGTCAATGCTATGCAGTAACAACTTGTCCTACAACTACTTAATTTCTTGTACGTACTCAAATATATTGGAAGAAAGACAAAGAATAGTAGAATACTACTGGTTTCTGTTTGCAGAAGTTCTCCTTTTTTAGAACCCATCTGCTGTTGTGACTGCATTCTTATTGCGTGTTATATGTTTAGAGGTTCATACAACAGTAAACTTTCTTCTCAAAGCATAGTTTTGCTTCTATATTTTTCTTAGCGCCAGTTTGAAATTCAATAAAATGATCTTAATTGCCATTGAAGGCATTGATAGAGATATTACCTTTACATTGTAGATCTCCTGCTTTCTTTTTCGTGTGAGATATTTTCTTTTTTAACATGGATGGTTGCCTTTCTATGGCATCTCATGAGTGTTAGCATGTAGGATCTCCGAGATACGACTGATAACTTCTGTTGCTTTAAACCAAGTATATGTTACTTTATTGCCTTTTTATGGCATCTCATGGGTTTTGTAGAATAGTAGGAATCTCAACATTATTACTGGTAACTTTGTTACTCTAAAAAGTAGTATTGTAAAAATTTAGTTTGGTATGTGGATCATTTGGTATACTATTCTTGAGGAATTCTGATAATCTGTTGATGTGCTGATGTAATCTTTGTTCTTTTTTGTTTAATGAACTATTTATATCTGTTTCGAAATTTAATTACATCTGGTGTCTACTATGAAGATTGGTTACAAGGAACTAGTGGATCAGCAGATGGTTGGAGTGTTGGAGGGCCATCTAATGAGAGGTATGATCTTCTTTCCTTGCACTATATGTGTTTTGTACCCAATCCGAAGTTCCAAATCTAGAATTCTGCCCTAAGAACTATGAAGAGTACAGCTAACTGATCAGGCAGACCTGGCCTATGTGGAACTCATGGATGAGATGGCCTTGTATGGGCAATTATGGCTCCCTGGCATCAAAACAATGGACCCTGAGTAGTGGCCCTCTTTTATGTGTTTTGATTTCTATGCGTGCTTGGCATCACCTGAAGCATTTGAATTTTTGGTTTTGCTATTTACCTTTTCTTTTACGCCATCCCATTCCACTTGGCTACACTCATTTGTTTTACACTTCCTTCTCTCCCTGCATCTACTATCTTGTGTAATATTTTTGCTGACAGATACATCTTAATTGTAGAGAATGAATTTACAGAGAATATCGGTATATCAGTGATACCCGGAAGACCTTTTGTTTAACTTGTTTTAGTCTAGCAATTAGTATGGCCAACAAGAGAGGAATTTTTAAGATTATTACCACCACCTTGTTGATAATTAGAATAGGAGTACTCTTTCGATAAGTCAAAATCTGATCATCTATTTTGCGTTTTACAAACTGTCTAATTTGATTTTGCCAAGGATTCTAGGACCATTTTCTTTTTGCCTACTATATCAATGTTTACACCTTCTCGGAATGTGGAAAGGGGCTACGCGGTTGAGGAGGGGGTGGTGGTGGTGGTGATGGTGAGAGAAGTACTTTAAACAGGGCCCACAAGTATATAGTTGTGAAACAATTCATGGTGGGAACTTTTTTTGACGGATGCTATGTAGCTAGCAAGTCAAATGGTAGTTCCTTACACATCCTGAAGAGAGACATTCCAGATACTCATAGAGGCAAGTTCAGCTGTTCATGATCCACAGTTCAATACTCTAGTAACGCTGTGTGCTTTTGGAAGATGCTTATGTAAAATTGGGGCCATTAGTAAGAACAGATTGGCAGAATTCTTGATGGTCGGAACTATAGATAGTTGTAATTTTTACCCAGCAGTCGCTGCAGGAATACTATTGTTTTAAGTTCCTGAACTGAAATTTTTCCAGCTACTATTTTGATGAATTGTGTGGTGCTTGTACTTTGTTTGATCTTTCACATTTTTAACTTGTTCACTTTAACTATTCCTGTTTGTTGCATTCTGGTTTTGCTGTGGGTGGGATACTTCCTTTTCCCTTTTTAAAGATTTAAGAAATGTACAATGATGCTGTGAACTGGTATCCTATAATTGATAAGTCATGTACTTAATTTTTACTTTTGCAGGGGTGCTTGGCCTGCCTTTCCTTCCTTGGATTCTTCGGTCAGTTGCCTGCTTCTCTGTTCATTTCTTATAACTAGCAAGCCTTCTCAATATGAGTCCCATCCCAGACAAATAATTATATTAGAACATTGCATGTGTGTGCTTGCCTGAACTGCAGTTCTCTTAATGTGTTCATTAACATTTTGTGAATGCAGGTTCAAGTGGGGACCTCAGCTACTGCTTTGCCTGGTTCTCAGGATAATGATACCTTAAAAGGTTAGTTTGCTAGCAGCTCAACTAGAAACTTCTATAACAATGGAGATGTTTTTCCCCCCTTATCATTCAAATTTTTTGAGTGCAGAGTCTGCAGACGGTGCTTGGCTCAGTAAAGTTAATAACAATCAGAATTCTTCTTGGCTTGCTGCTGGGAATGAAAAATCTGTTGGTAACAGTGACCAGATTGGGGCTTGGGGTACAAGTAATGGTGGTTTGGGAGAAGCTGCTGGTACTGGTGCATCTAGCAGTTGGGAGAAAGCTAAAGGACCCGCTGTAGATAACGGAGTCGCCTGGAAGACCAGTGTTTCCAGTTTGATTGAAGGAAAAACTGCTGAGAATTGTGAGCTTGATTCTTGGAACAAAGCTAAATCCGCTCAAGGTACTGGCAGTTGGAATGCTCCCGGCGCATGTGGTAATATTGGCTCTAGTGTTGATAAACCGAAAGCATGGGATTCAGTGGGACAAAGCTCAGAGTCTGTGAAACAGAGCACTCATAAGCCTAGTGGTGTTGTGTGGGGTGAAACTAAGCATAGTAGTGATCCCACTGAAGATTCTTGGGGCAAAGCAGCAGGTAAATGGGGCAACAAAAATGATTCTAATGAGACCAATGTATGGAAAAGTTCACCTGCTGTGTCACCCGCTCAAGCTGTTGTTGGGGTTGAAAAACATATCGGCTGGGGCCAAGCTCAAGGTCAAAATGCACCAGATGGATGGAAGAATAACAGTATGGACGAAACCTCCAAGAAAGCATGGGCTAAAGGTACTATGATGGATGTTCCCAAAACATGGGGTACAGATAAGGACACAGAAGATAGAGGTAATGGAGTTTCTTCCGGAAATCCCTGGGGAAAAGCGGTAGACAAGCAGGTAGGCAGGGATACTTCAAGTAAAAGCAAAGAATGGGGAAGTTCCTCTGAATCACCAATTTGCGATGGCAAGGGCTGGGATAAAGTTTCTGGGGAGGGGGCTCACTCACAGGGCCGAAGTACTGCAGCTGGGTGGGGGAATACTGGTGGGTGTAACAGTGTTGGAGATAATAGCGAGGTTAAGACAGATAGTTGGAATAAGACGAAATCATTCGGTGCTGATAGGGCATCTTCTTTTGACAAATCAGGTGGAAATGATTCCTGGGGGCAGTCTAACTCTGGAAATGATCGAGGATTCTATGAGGGCCGTGGTTCAGGGGGGAGAAGAGGTCGTGGCCGTGATCAATATGGCAGAGGACGGGGAAGAGAACGATCGTTTGCTGGGGGTCACTTGTCCAGCATTGGTGAAGAGAATCAAGATAATAGTTTTTCCAGGAACAAAGGCTGGAGTGGGAATGAAGGTGGATCATCTTGGGGCAATTCAGCTGCTGGAGATAACCAAAAGAATACATGGGAATCGGGGAAAGGTTGGAACAACAATGAAGGAGATTACTGCAATGGCTGGAACCAGTCTGGCGTTGAGAAAGATGGTGGCGGATCTTCAGAGAAGTATGTTTTCCTCTTGAAATAGGATAGTAGCTATTCCGAATTTTCTATACCTAACATGCTTCGCTAGTGAACTTTTTTGCTATTCTGGCATGAGTCCGACTCAGCTATGAGACATGCATAGCTCGTGTAAGACACGTGTGACCTGGAGGCTGAAACCAGTTGGCGCATGTCATGTACGTGCCTTGGCGTCTCATCCCAGAGAAAGACTCATGCCAGACCTGCTGAGAATTTTTTTGGTTGTGCCCATGAACTGCTTTGCCTATATGCTGGTCTGTGTCCCTCTTTGGTGCAGCGTTTGGTGTTAGTCATTCTTCCTCCTTTAGTGATGGTCTCATGTGCCGGCTAATTATATATTTATACTTTATAGTTTGGATAAATTGAATATCAAGACGTTGTTCTGGTGCTGGTATTGATTATCCATAGGCTGTACTAGGGGCTTTATTCTGGTGTGACTATTCATTAGCCACTTGGTGGTTTTCTGAGTAGTCAATGGTATTCAAGTACTCAATTTTATATGGCTCAGCCATGGTCCTTGCATTTGTTTTTTTATTGTTCTACTTCTATACTTCTTGCATGAAGAGCTTATTCTCTGTTTGCTTTCTGTAAACGGTAAATGATACTTCGGTGTTCTCTATTTTTTTAAATGCTCCTTCCTGATCTTCTCTCACGAACTTTTTGTCCCTTATCGTGCTTGGATATTTCTGCTTTATGCAAGGATTGATATCTGGAGAGTTAGTGGTCCTCGTCCTTGTCTAGTATGCTTTTTGTGAGATTTGTGTTGAAATTCATACCTTGGCCTGCTATGAGTAATTTCTCTGTGCTTGTGCGATTATAAGTTGTCCATGATTGTCTGTTTCTTACTGGTAGTCTATTTCTTGTTTCAAATCCCCCACCCTTTTATGATTGTGTCTCTTTATTGATATAATGGTGCCTGGTGTGTTTTCTCTGTGTTTGCAGAATTTCCACTGTAGGTGGTTGGAATGGTTCATCTTCTGCACCGTCTAGTTGGGGTCAGAAGTCTTGGGAGAAATCTGCAGATAACAAAATCAGCAGTCTCAGTACAAGTCAAGGATGGAAGAGCTCAACTTCAACGCAGTGGGGTCCATCATCAGAGGGGAATGCAACAGGTGGTTGGAACAAAGGTGGTAGTTCTGATTCAAGTGGCTGGAAGAAAGCTGGGGATGGAGAGTTATGTAGTGATGGCAGAGGATCATGGAGCAAATCAGCTGGAAATGGCAGTTGGGTGACGTCAGGAAACTCTGAATATGACGAAGGGCCTGGTTTGGGGCGTGGATCAAGCAGGAGGGGTAGAGGTGGCTTCAGTAGGGGCCACGGCCAAACTGGTAGAGATGGAGGTAGATCATCTGGTAGAGGTTCGTTCTCGAGTTGGAAAAATGACGGTCTTGGCGGCTCATCTGGCGGAAATGAACGAGGTGATAGTTGGAGCAAGGGCTGGAGTGGTGGTGGTAAAGGAGAAGACAAAGACCAGACAAAGGCAAGTGTAGGTGGTTCTGCTTGGGGAGGTGGCAGTAATGAACCAACAAGCAGCTGGGGCAAGGCAAGAGGTTGGAATGAGAAGGGCCAAGATAATGAGAAAAATGAAAGTTCTGGAATTAATTCCTGGAACTCAGGTCAAGGTGGGTCGTCTTGGGGAAATTCTCAGTCGGGTGGTGGCAATGGCGAAGGTGGTCCATCTTGGGGAAATGCAGAGTCTGACAAAGGCCACAAGATTCCGGGTGAAGGTGTCTCATCATGGGGAGGTCAAGGTGGGAGAAGTGACCAAAAAGGTAGCTGGGAGAAGGCTAGAAGTTCAAACGAGGGGCAGAACAATGAATCATCTGGAAACAAGAGCTGGAATTCGGGTCAAGGTGGGATCAGTGACCAAAAGAGTAGCTGGGACAAGTCTAGAAGTTCAAACGAGGAGGGGCAGAATAATAAATCATCTGGAAACAAAAGCTGGACTTCGGGCCAAGGTGGGTGGTAGTTGCCTAGTTGGGGTAGTGGTCTGTACAATTCTAGTTTCTTTTGTATTTACGTAAATGTTTCCGAAGAGTCACAGTATCCAGATATGTTTTGCTAAATGTGAATTTGAAACTTGCGATGTTCCATATCCTGAAACTAGCAATTACATCTGAATTATGATTTTGGAATGTTGGATGTCCGGATATGTAATTTAAATGTGTATTAAGAATTTGTGATGCTGCATATACTGAATTCCTGATATATGTAATATAAATGTGAATTAAGAATATGCGATGTTGGATATCCAGATCTGTTATAGTCGGATCTTGACATTGTGAATGAGCAAGTGGTTCTTACTACTGAGAAGGGAATTGGAGAAACTTAAGTTGATAAAACCATGGATCATTTAGTCTTCCATATCACCTCTTTCATGCCCTATCTCCTTCATTTCATCACCTATCTTATATCTATATATATATTAGTGGGCAGGGAGTCAGAAATTCGACACGTGGCATGTATCCACCCAATAGTTGAGTGCCACGTGTCATGACCTATTTAATGAACTTATATTAATTACAGCTTCATAAATACAACTAATTAATGAACACTATTAATTGAGTCTAAAATTACTAATAAGTATTAAAAATTAGTATACATGTATTAAACAATTGTATATATATGATACATATTTATAGCTAATTATAGATAATATTGCAAACGTAAATACTACTGAATTATACTCAGGAAGGTCGGCTTATGTTATCATATATGTATTTGAAATATATAGGGGATGTATACTACATACATAAGGTTAATTTATTGTTATACCAAATTTAATTTATACATTATGCTCACTATGGTTACTTACCACATAATATATCCAACTTTGAATATTTAAACATTTATATAAAATGAAATGGTAAGAAATAGAGATGTAGGCTAAATAAATATTATGGGGATATACTCACTATAGTTGACTTACATATATACATATATATGTTTGGAGTATACTCACTATAGCTGATTAATAAAATTATACAGAGTAATTTTAGTAGGCTAAACACCCTGTTGTTGGACATGTGGTATGTAAACACTCTATAGTTGAATGTCCAGTACTACGTAATAGTTTTGCGACTATACTAATATGATAATATTGTAGAAAATATGAATCTGGTCGTGCGAAGCACGAGTTTCTATCTAGTACAATTATATAAAGGGATATTTCCTTTTGTCACCCTGAGGTTTTGACTTTTTCTTATAATACCCCTCACGTTTTTCGACTTTTTTATATCACCTCGAGGTTTGGCGAAAAATGAGGGAGAAGGAGGTGAAGGGTGGTCGGATCAGATTTTGTTGGTGGCTTTGGGTTCTGGGTGGCCACATCTGGGAGTGGGGGTGTTTTTCATGGGTGTGGGGGTGGGTTTCGTGGTTTAGGGTGGTTGGGGGGTGTTTTTCATAGGTGTGGGTGGTGGTGGGTGG
>CAAKMY010122186.1:0-10005 GCA_901111285.1 Corrigiola litoralis | reverse complement strand
GTAGGCTCAATTAAATTGTCCTACTAATCATCATTTATTCTCTAGCAAGTAAATGAGATTACTAAAATAATTAACTTATTATCTCCATAAATAAATCCTATTTATATTTAGTAATTGCAAGAAATTGTCTAAGGACACATTCCTTCAGCTCCCTCTTACTCTGTACCATGCTTTTGTTGTTTAGCATGTTGATGGTGTCTCTCTTTAACTCAAGAGTCTTTTATGTAGGGAAAATACTTGACTAAGAAGATAGAGCAACAGCCTTACCTCATTGCAGCCTTGGATTGGCTGTGGGCAAGAGTAGCTGCTGCAGTTTTGTGGCCAATTCACTTATTGGCAAAGAAGCTTTTGTATTGCAAAATCCATTCTGCTATCGGGATATCAAAGGTGTGATTCGATGACAGGCTCTTGTATCCAGTTGTTGTTAGTATTGAATCTGAAATCTAGGTCCTAACATTAACCTGATAGTGAATGTATCTCACAATTTGATCAACAGTCCTCTGCCTACCAAACCAAAAAACACTATTATGCTCAAACCATATTTCATCAACAACTGCACACGACGCAGCATGCAGCCCTGATTATCTTCTTTTTAGCTTGTTTCCCTTACTGAGTTCCGGTCATATAGTGAAGTTCATGGCCAGTTACCAACCCCTTCGTTAGACGCAACCACCGGAGGACACCATGCCAAACTTCCACTGAAAAAAAAAAAACCTGTGCAGCCAAAACCCCACATGATTTTTGGTCATGCCCCATAACCGTTCCGGCACACTCATAATGGTCCTTATTGAAAAATCTTGGAAGAAACTCATATTCTTGGTTTTGAAAACAAAAACTGGACCCAAGTCTTATCCACTTTTATATCAAAGAAAATTCTTTCTTGGAAATTATAGTATTATTATGTTTTTGGTGTACCCTTCAATGGGTTTATTCAGTTTTAAAACTGGGAGTATTGTTCTCTTAGGCAAATAGGCAAATAGGTTTCTTTGAATAATAAAAGCTCATATAGGGCTTTTGTTTCATACGTGTTTTCAGTCTGAATATCTGACGTGGTTCCTATGAACTGTGCAGGCTGGCATAAGTGGAGGTGGGAGTCTGCCTATGCATATAGACAAGTTCTTTGAGGTCACAAACTGGCTAATTTTTGCTTTTAAACTTACTTTTTGTGCAGTTTTTAAATCTAACTTATTCTGTTATATTTCCAGGTGATTGGTATTTTAGTGCAGAATGGATATGGCTTGACTGAATCTTCTCCTGTTCTTGCTGCTAGACGACCAGCTTATAATGTTAGTGTCTCATTCAATGACATACTTGTTCTATTCACCCGTCCATAACTTTTGACTTAACTATTCTCTTCAATATGTTCCACCATTGAAGGTCTTAGGATCTGTAGGTCATCCTCTTCGACTCACAGAAATTAAAGTTGTAGATGCTGATACTAATGAAGTTTTACCTCCTGGTGCCAAAGGCATTGTAAAAGCTAGGGGGCCACAAGTAATGACAGGCTACTATAAGGTACCTCTCCCCTTCATCCTTTCTAAAGTACTATAAAAATTATTGTTGTATCCTTCTTCTTTACCCTCCAGTTCTTCCCTCACCGCAAAAGAAAAACTAAAGGTTTCTTGTTGTTGGGGGCTCGATATAAGATGTTCTTTTCTGCTAGTCTAAATTTTATATGTTGTGCAAGAGTTGAAGTTTTCATTTCCAATGTTATAAGATTGTTGTACTTCTTCGCCTAATGAAATTGCATAAGCTCTAGTGTTTGTCATGTTTGAGCGATGTATAATACAACTTGCTTATATGGTTGTTTGTATGTGTGAAGGCCCATATTTTGTCTAGCATATGAAAATACTACCAATTAGTCATTTTGAGTCTCATTTATGATAATAGCTCCTCGTCAACAATGTTTTATGTTTATTGTTTAGAATGTGATTTCATCATTTCCATTCTAAGAAGATGACATTATTCTTGTGTTCTTACTGGTCAACTCTTCTCTGGGAATCTGCAAGTCTAACTTCCTTAAGTGATGTCATTGTATTGAAGTCTTGATGATTAATTAATCTTTCTATGATGTTTTACCAGAACCCATCAGCTACAAGGCAAGCTTTAGATGATGAAGGTTGGTTGAACACTGGGGATTTAGGTTGGATAGCACCTTCTCATTCAGCAGGTAGAAGTAGACTCTGTGGTGGTGTTCTTGTTCTTGAAGGACGGGTCAAAGATACTATAGTTCTCTCAACAGGTGACTTATGTCTAAATGTTTGCAGTCATGCTTTATTATTAATGTATATCGTTTGATAGACGTGATTTACCGTTCATGATGATTTATAGCTTCTCTTGTCTTTATCCTTGCTTTTTTTTTTTTTTTTTTGCATGATTAAGACCTTTGGTGAATGTCCTTAAAATTAGTTGTATACAAAGAATGTGTATACATTTCAGTTTGTAAGAGTGTGAGTCCTGAAAATGTGTTTCCTCGAGAATCTGATTCCAGTGGCTGCAAGTCTTGTACTCTACAGTTAGACTGTACTTCTCAGACCTCATTACTGAATATGTACTTCTAAGACAAGAGCTATACTCTCCTTATGTATCTGCTTTGTACTGTAATAGAGAATATAATGTATTCTCTATTATACTGTAATATCCTTTGGTTTCTACGTTGATATGTTCTTCCTACAGATTAAGATTGTTATGATTTTTCCCTCCGAGCAGTTTCTGAGGAGTGCAAACTGCTATGCATGTGACTCATTTCTTTGCTTTCCTGTCTTTATAATTCTGCTTGATCCTGATACTGACTTCTACATCTATAGGTGAAAATGTTGAGCCCTCGGAAATTGAAGAGGCAGCCATGAGAAGTGGTCTGATACAACAAATTGTTGTTATTGGTCAGGTGAACAGCTTTTTGAATTTTTCATTGGTGACCATTGAAATCTGGATTACATTAACGACCTGATGCACCTTTCTTGCCCGAAAATTACCAAGGACCAGAACTTCAAAAGTTTATCGTTAAGGACCTCAACCTTATTCTATATATTTACTTTATAAAGTTCTGTTAACGAATCCTTTTTTTCTCTTTATATTTTGTACACTTTCTCCGTTCGTTACCCAGTTGCCTCTATCAGTAAGTAATGTACATCCTCTTCACCTCTACTAGATTGGTTAGGCTCCTAAAATCTGAAGAAGTCCCTGATAGGGATTTTTTGGCTACGAAAGAGAATACTGCAAATGTTTTGTACTTCGGTTTGTTGATTGAGGTTAAGAACGAGATTGATAAGAAAAACAAGCAAATTCAATGCTAGAGTTCTGACTACAAACACATACTCAAGAACAGAGAAAGATAAGGATATGCACAAAGCTACAAGGTGGATAACGTCAATTCGAAGAATATAGAACCCCTCCTCTCCTGACACTAACACCCTCCAGTTTGTGACAGAAGATGCTTACAAGGGTAATTTTTAGGCAAGTGATCAAATAAGGGATTTCCTTTCTACTCCTTTAGTAGACCAAAAGATGAGCAAAACTGAATCACCCATAATTTGTATGTCCTTTAACCCAACCCACAAATTCTGTTTCTCGCTTTCACCTTCAACTATTTGCAGCTTTTGCCACCTCGACTCATAATCGTCGGGAATGTAAGATGAGGGATTGTACTGGATCATAAAGAAACCGGTTTCTGATTGTTTATATGCAAGAAGCCTCTGCCCTTTGCTAATAACTCCAGGTTCTTTCATGGAAAAGACTGATCAAGTTAAGGAGAGGAGGGAGAGAGTAAACCAACGCAAAACAAAAAGAAAATTATATGTTCCTGAAAATATCATTTTTGGGTGAACCAGTCACATTAATGGAATACAGTAGAAATTAGGGTTAAAGGTCCATAACAATATTAACAATAAACTTTGATAGATCGGGTTTCTGTGCAGTTTACTCACTAGAGTCTAGGCACATTCTATGGAGGTAGGTCATAAGTCCAAAAATTCACTCTTCCATTGTCAGTAAACTATTGTATTGGCCTTTGCATTTTGATATCTCCAAAATAATAAAGGAAAAGAATTCTATTGGCTAGTGCCCACTGGTCGCTGTTGTTTGTTGTCCTTGTTCATACGCTTGACTTGCTTTGGTTGGCCTTATTTTATGGTTGGTTTACTGTATGCTGTTTTAGGACCAACGGCGTGTTGGAGCTATTCTTGTTCCAAACGAAGAAGAGTGTTTAAAGGAAGCAAAGAAATTGTGTATCATAGAAGCAGATGCTGCAGAACTTAGTAAAGAAACATCTACAAGCCTTTTACGTGAGGAGTTAAGGACTTGGTAAGCATTTCATTACGCCATCAACTTGTGGTTGACTGCTATAAAGTTGTCTTTATTTGAGCGCCTGTCCGAAGGTACATCTCTGCAGTATGCATTTCTTTTTGATGTGGGGGTGTTGTAATATGTTTAAACTATACGAATGTCAGGTATATTCTGGTTTATGCTGCACCATGCGCAAATCAAGTAAATGAAAATATTCACATGTTAAACACCTTCCAAAAATTTGTGTTCATCTGTTAACATGTTTTTGCATGTTCTCATGGAATCGCATTAGCTTTTGAGTGGGGAGTCTGTGTGCGGATGTTGATGTGTTTTGACTTTATAGTATATTAGTATGTAACTCATTCTTGCGTGCCTAATAATGTTACAACAGAAATTATGTGACACTAACCAAGTGTTGTCTACACTGCAGGACTTCAGGATGCTCGTTTCAAGTCGGCCCTATCCTAATTGTGGATGAGCCCTTTACGGTATATAAGAATAATATTGCAGAAACATATATGCATAGTTGTTATCTTCATATCACATTCAATGCCTTACTAATATTCTTATTGGGTTTTAGATTGACAATGGTCTGATGACTCCTACAATGAAGATTCGAAGAGATCAAGTGGCAGCTAGATATAGAGACCAAATAGCCAATTTATACAAGTGAACATATGAAAGAGACATTTATACACAAGAATAGAAGGCATTCTAGTCACGATACAGTCATTTCTCTTACCATTTATTCATCCTCCTTTGGGATAGGTTGTACTAATGTGAACATATGAAAGTCTTGTACTAATGTGAACAAATGAAAGTGTTGTACTAATGTATCTTGTACATGACTAAGCTGATGATTTTGCCTCCTTGTAAAGACAAACTGATGTGAAGCCCTTGGAAATCTGAATAAGATGGGAAATAGCTGAGGTTAATCATTTTCTTTGCTGTTTGATCAGAAAGTCGATCTCCTCTAAGACCACAAAATACAAGAAAAAGCATCACTTCAGTTATGACTATTTTAAGTTAAAATTAGGCGAAATTGATAAAAATGATTATTTCAGCTTAATTTTTCATTCCATGTTTTAGATCATTGGCGCTGATAATGTTTGAAACAATTAATTGTGTTAATCATAGCTAAACTTCTTTACAATCCATGATAATGTCGCGGGAGTTGCTTGTCCTCGTTTAATTCACTTGTAGTTTGGGCCCCTCGTTTGTTACCAAAAAAAAAAGTAAGGTAGTATCCTTCAGGGTACTGAAGACAATAAAGTAGTCCCCTTTTAAGTTTGGTTGTTCCATTGTCCATCCACATGATTTAGGATTCGATTACCTGACCACTTGTTGGACTCCGTTAAGTAGAACTCTCAAAGATAGCCCGCCAACTCCAAGTTTGAGGAGTCAAGCTACTTATCAAATTCTTATACTACCATCAAATTGTTGATCATTAATGAAAAGGGTAGTAATTAATTAGTAGTACGTAGTATAATTCTGCTGTCATTACTAATTTACACTACCAATATTATTACTCAAAGAAAAAACCTGTAATTGGATGCTTTGCACTCACTATCTTCACCACCTTGGATCATGTGCCAAGAACAAATCTCTGACTTTGGGCCAAAAACTCCATGCCCAGATCATTAAACTAGGCCTACATCACTATGGACCCTTGCCCAACTCCCTTGTTGAATTGTATGGTAAATGTGGGGTTGTTCATAATGCACTCCAAATGTTCGACGAAATGCCTCACAGAGGTCTTGTGTCCTGGGCCTCAATTCTTACTGCTCACAATCACTCTGATCTTCCTCATAAGACATTGTTGATTTTTAGTAGAATGTGGGAGGTTGATGGGTTGAAGCCTGATCATTTCGTCGTTGCTAGTCTTGTTAAGGCTTGTGCTAGCTTGGGTGATGTGAGGGTTGGTAAACAGGTGCATGGATATTTTGTCGTGTCGCCTTTTTATGATGATGATGTTGTTAGGTCGTCGCTTGTCGATATGTATTCGAAATGTGGGTTTATGGATTATGCTAGGAGGGTTTTTGATACGATTCGAGTGAGGAATGCTATTTCATGGACGGCGCTTATTTCGGGGTATGCTCGGACAGGGCGGAAAGCGGATGCGTTGGAGCTGTTTTGGAGAATGCCTGTTAAGAATTTGTTGTCTTGGAGTGCTTTGATATCGGGGTTGGTGCAGAGTGGTCATGGGGTTGATGCTTTCGGTGTTTTTATGAAGATGAGACGAGAGGGAGATCATGGTGTTGACCCGTTTATACTTTCGAGCATTATTGCATCGGCGGCTAATATGGCGACACTGGAGTTGGGAAAGCAAGTGCACTGCTTGGTTGTGCTTCTTGGGTTTGAGTTTAACTTATTTATCTCCAATGCACTTGTTGATATGTATGCTAAATGCAGTGACCTGTTTGCGGCGAGAAGTATTTTTGGCTACATGTCTGAACGAGATGTCGTGTCTTGGACTTCAATCATTGTTGGAACGGCTCAACATGGCCAAGCAAAGGAAGCATTGTCACTCTATGATGAGATGGTGCTGGATGGTGTAAAGCCGAATGAAGTGACATTTCTTGGGTTAATTTATGCTTGTAGCCATGTTGGTTTAGTTAGCAAAGGTCGGCACTTGTTTAATTCAATGATTAAAGATTATGGAATGAGGCCTTCTCTGCAGCATTATACATGCTTATTGGATCTTCTAAGCCGATCTGGTCACCTTGAAGAGGCTGAAGGACTTCTGAAAACGATGCCATATGATCCTGATGAAGCAGCTTGGGCTGCTTTATTAAGCGCTTGCAGACAACACAAGAGTACTGAGGTTGCAGTGAGGGTTTCCGATCGTTTACTGCAGTTAGGACCTAAGGATCCTTCTACATTGATTTTACTTTCAAATACATATGCTGCCGCTTCTATGTGGGAAAGTGTGTCTAAAGTACGCATGATGATGTCAGTAATGGATTTTAAGAAAGAGCCAGGGTATAGCTGTATTGAGCTTGCAAAGGAGAGCCAGGTGTTTTATGCAGGGGAGATGTCTCATTCTATGAAGGACGAGCTTCTTGGTTTGCTCATGGAGTTGGATGCCGAAATGAGGAAAAGAGGTTACGTTCCGGATACTAGCTATGTCTTACATGAACTGGAGCAGCATGAAAAAGAGAGACATCTGTTGTGGCATAGTGAGAGATGGGCTGTAGCATATGGCTTGCTTAAATCTGTGCCCGGTACAACAATACGCATTGTGAAAAATTTACGCATTTGTGGGGATTGCCACACGGTTTTGAAATTCGTTAGTAGCATTGTGAAGAGGGAGATCATTGTTCGAGATATCAACAGGTTTCATCATTTTAAAGATGGTAATTGTTCTTGTGGTGATTTCTGGTAGTGCCTCTGTAGTCGAGGAGAAGAAATTGTAGGCGTGCAACTTCAGGGTATGATCTCACTCTAGTCTAGATGCTTTAAACATCACTAGCTTTACAGGAATGTGTAACAGTTCTTGCCATTGCTCTGGTGGTGATATATTGATACTATATTGTGCCCTCGTCTTTGAGAGTTTTGATCCTGTTGCTAAATTTCTCTTATAATACTTCATAAAATACTAATGGGACATTGGTCAAGAGGCTAATTAACTTCATTCATCCTAGCGGATGGAGCAGAAAAGGTTTTTACTGGCTGATGAGTATGATCAATGTTTTAGACATGTAAAGAGTAAAATTGAGAAACAAAGCAAGTAATGAATAGTTTTAAGTTGTAAGCTTCCCCAACTGATTTTCCAACGAGTTAGTATTGGACAAAACAATGTTTTAATTACTGATTTCGGTGACCAACAAAATAGCATCTATCTGAAAAAACGCAGCCAAAGAAAATTAGACAAAAGCAAGGTCCTTTTTCACTAAGCATTATCAGAAAATAATTTAGTTGACTAATGCAATCTTCATCACAGGTGACGCCTGTTTGTTTTGCAGATGATAGATGAGGAAAGAATCTGCATAAATCCAGGTAAGATTATTTAAGATAAAGACGCTATCCTTTTCTAAATGCGCTATCCAGGGTCATGCAAGGTTTATGTGAGTAAAGAGTTGCCAGACTTCTTGCCAAAATAATTTATTGTTCTTGGGATCAATACAAATATAATTTTATTGCTCCCGGAAAAGAATATTGATTCTAGCCTGCTCTTTCTCCTATCCATGGATCCAGATATGCCTTAGAGAGTTGTCTTCACGATTGAAACTTTACTTTTATAGTGCAAAATGATACGGAGTAATTAAGAGAAGACGATTTATATGGCATCTAATTCAAAATAAGTATTTAGATAGTGCATAGGCCTTCAATACCTTGTGAGGGAAATTCGAACTCATGACCTCTATTCCGATCTAATAACATGCTACCTTCTCAACCAAAAATTTGAATTGATGGTTGAGGCCAAAAATTAGTTATATTCTATCAAACAATTGTCAAAATTTTGACATTTTTTAGTTGTCAATTTTCACTTTTGTTACAACATTTAGAGAAACAACTAATTTTTAGTTAGTTAGCTAAATTTGTATACAATCATTACAAAATCAAAAACCAAAAACTGCAAGCTGGTAGTGATACCAAACAAGCTCTAAAGTTTCTCAAAATGCATGTCAGTCTCTCTCTCTTTGTCCGAAGTAATCAATCAAAAACTAATTTACTTGCTCCGAAAAAAAAAATTGATTCTAGCCTGCTCTTCCGAGTATATCTGGATCCAGACTATTTGTGAAGAGTAAGAGGGTTATCTTCATGATTGTAACTGTACTTTTAGTGTTGTTCTTTTGAATGGCTGGATATATAATAGTTAAAGAAAAGGATGCCATTTGATATGGCACCTAATGTAGAATCTGTGACTATCAAAAAAAAAAAAAAAAACAATGTAGAATATGTAGTCAGCATCTCAAGGACGACAGAGGATTTTTTTTTTGTTTTTTTTTTTGACAAAGTTCAATCAAGCATGAACAATGGTCACCACGTTGCTTGTCATTCGCCAAGTTGTTGCAAGATCATGAGCCCGAGCTACGAGCTCTCTATCAACCTTGACCTCCCAACAAACATCAAACTACATCCCAAACTCCATAATAGCCTTGAAAGCACATTTGTACTTTCCTTGTCAAAAAAAAAAAAAAAAAAAAAAAAGAAAGAAAGCACATTTGTACTCAATAGGAGGAGCTTGGCAGGCACATAAAATTTGCACAGCATTCACACAATCTGTGAAAATTTTAATTTGGAAGTTAATGATAGCGCAATGGTGGAATTATCTATACTGCAAATTTTATAAAGAGATCAAAAATTATGTCGTAAGTTTTGGTTATGAAGTCCTTGTCTTGGTTGTAAGGTTGACATAATGACATTAAGACTTGTGCTTGGTCTCGAAGGTACGATCCAAAGATATGAGCATATCCTAACTTATTAATGTTTCTTAAACATATCTAAGTAATTAAGGTTGCTAAGGGCCTGTTCTTTTCAACTTATTTTCACTTATCTTATCTTATCTTATCTGAATTTTTCTTATTTTTTCTTATTTTTTCTGAACTTTTCTTATTTTTACTTATTTTTCTGAACTTTACTTATTTTTACTTATTTTTCTGAACTTTACTTATTTTTACTTATTTTTCCTGATTCATGTTGTTTTGGTAGCTCAACTTTACTTATTTTTCTTATTTTTACTTATTTTCCTGAACTTTACTTATTTTTGCTTATTTT